>VMDO01006731.1:0-97411 GCA_007922755.1 Pedetes capensis
AAAAAAAAAAAAAAAAAAAAGAAGCAGCAGCAGCAGCAGCAGCAGCAGCAGCAGCTGTGATTTTTTTTTTGTGTGCCAACCTAAGGTGCAAAGAAGAAACTGAGCTGGTTGAGCTGGTGCTTGTGATTTTCCAATGACATACTTTTTTTTTTTTTTTTAGTACTGGGGTACTGAACCTGCACCCCGCTCCTCTTTTTCTTATAGTTGAGATAGGGTCTCATTAAGTTGTGCAGGCTGCCTCTAGCCTTGAATTCACACTCCTCCTGCCACAGCCTCCTGAGTTGCTGCGATTATAGGCCTATGCCATGGCACACAGCTTGCCATACTTCTTGAAAAATTCATATAAGCTTCCATCCTCCAAATCATTGGGAAGGAGAAGAAATCAGTCTAATAAACATTTTAAGCTATGTGTGCTGCACTCTATTCTGTTAATCTCTACTGTCGAGGTCTGAACTAGGATTATAGAGTGAGTGAGAGAAGGAAGAAGAAAAAGAAAAGCATATATCATTAACCTTCTGGTTGCCACACTGAAGAGAAATAGTGGCTAAAATTCTATACTGGTGGCTGAAAGTACAAAGCATATTTTTTATTCCTTTTAGAGATGGGGGGATTCTCACTATGTTGCCCAGGCTGGCCTCGAACTCCTGGACTTGAGTAATTCTGTTGCCTCAGCCTCTCCTGAGTAAGAAAGCACATTTTTGAAAACCAGAATCTTTCTAGAGACCTACTTTCTTCCTCTTCAGTTTTTCTGTTCTCAAGTACACTAAGAAATCTATGTGTGACTCTCAGAACATCAGATCACCAAGATCAAAACCTTAGTACTACATGTTTCTCATTGTTGCAGACTAGATGGTGGCCCTGGAAATTCACCACTGCTCCCTAATACCCATTTCTTACCAGCACCAGAATAAGGTAACAGTGAACTGTCCAGAAGCATGGAAATATTATGGGTAGAGAGGCTAAGGATGAAGTATTCCTTCCTACATGTATAAAATATATGATGAAAATTCCCATCAAGCTTAGCATACCTAGCCAGAGAAAGGATGCACAGTCAAGAGCAGCTTTCCTTGCCAAATGAATCAATTTTCTATTACAAAATAAATCCTAGGGACTCACCGAGAGGATCAGAACTCCTCCTCCTCCGCATGGCTGGGAGGTAATCTGGAGACAGAAGAACTTTGAAGAGACGTTCAAATGGCTGACACTGTACAAAAGACTGAAGACCCCGGGCATTCAAGCAGAGTGCACTGAATACATTTGGGAGGGAGCCAAGGACTTCACGTGTAGCAGGAACCTAGAGAGAGGATAAAGTGTGCTTAAGTGAAGAGTTCAGGTATAGATGCTAGGAAAACCTAGCCAGTGGCATAACACTGAGGAATAGAAGTGATTTTGACAACCAGGTCCCAGTTAGATTCAACGCTACATACAAGAGATAGGATTTTCATGTGGGAAGAGTACTTTCAAGCGTATGTACATGTGTGTCTCTGAGGAGGGGTACACATGAAGCATTATTTACAGAACAGTAGAAAGGACTCACATCTTTGATAAGCAGTGCATGCAGCATGACATCTGTTAATCCATTGTCCTGGAGTGAGGACAGCAGTGATGGTTCTTGAAATACAAACACAGTCACCACTTCAGTAGCTTAAAAGAAAAAAGAGAGAAAAATATGGGAAACTGAGAGACTCCTCACAGGTACCAATAAGCAAGACACCAAAAGCTTAAAAAATACATACTCAATGTACTGTTGGGCTTACCACTCTATCAGAGATAATCACTATTAAGCATTTAGTGATTACCCTTCAAGATTCTTAAACTGGCATTTTTCACATAAATAGTGTTATACTGTTATATAATCTGCCTTGTTTTTCAACTGAAATATGGACAGTTTTCCCATCATTACAATTCATTCTTTTTGAATGGCAGCATAGGATTTACTAAATATATATATCACTATATATAACTCGCCTGCAGCGGTAGCCCTGTGGCATCCGATCCCGTCAGATCTCGGAAGCTAAGCAGGGTCCGGCCTGGTTAGTACCTGGATGGGAGACCGCCTGGGAACACCAGAGGCTGTAGGCTAGGGAGAAGGACCTGGCAACCCCCTCCCGAAAATCAATCTGCCATTGAAAACCCTATGAACGGCAGAGAAGCACTGACAATAGTGTTTCCCCTGTTGTACAGAGGGTCGCTATGAGTCGGATACTGACTCGACGGCACCTAACAACAACATATATAACTCATCTCTACTATAAAAACTGATCCTAAGTCTACATCTTATCTGCTTAAGCTGGAAAAATATCTAAGATGCAGTTTCCTGAGTTAAAGCAAATGCAAACTTAACTGATGAGCATGGATAAAGTATCTTGTAAAAAGGCTATTCATAATTAATCTGAGCAATTTGACACTGTAATACTTAGAATGTGCTTTCTAGACTACTACTATCAAAAATTTTAACACCTGACAAAAAACGTACAACACCCATAAACCATATAAAAACAAACTGGTTTATGGTGATATCTAATATCACAAAGAAACTAGAGGATTTTCACTTCAAGATGGTGAGTGGAGCACCTCTCATTTATCCCAAATGCCTATTAAAAGAAAGATATATGACAATTACTTAAAAACAACAGTTGCCAATGGCATTTGAGATTTGTGATTGGCAATTAAGTTCTGAAAAAAAATTCCTTTTGTTGGGTTCCTACTGGTACATGACATGTCTTTACAATGACTTACATTTGGACAAATATTATGACTTTCTATAGTTACTAAAATGGAGTATAAATTAAAATTAGTGTTCTCCTGGAGGTTACTAAGACATCATATCTGTTATTTTATTAAGAGGGCAAAGTATAATGATGTCACAATACCACAAACTGGGGGCAGTTTCTATCCTCTTTAAAAAACATTTAATAGGAGCCAGGCATGATGGCACATGCCTGTAATCCCAGAAATTCAGGAGGAAGGAGCAGGAGGATCACAAGTTAGAGGCCAGAGGCAGCCTGCATAACTTAGTGAGACCCTGACTCAAAATAATATATAAAAATGGGCTGGGAGTGCAGCCCATAAAGAGTATACTCACACACAGAGCAATCAACTCTGGGTAGAACCAAGCAACTGAGTTAAGACAGAAAAGAAATTAAACTACTGAAAGGCTTAAAATGACAAAGAATTCAAAAGTTTACTTATAAAAACGGTAAGTGATATCAAAGAAAACACAAATAAGCAAATGAGTGAAATGACTAAGTCAATTCAGGTACTTCACAAAAAAGTATCTAATTTAGAAGAAAAATTCAGTGAAGAAATTAAGACCTTGGAAAAAAACAAACAAATGTTTGATTGAAAACACAATAAAAATAAAACTAAAAATCACAGTAGGAAGTAACACCAGCCATCTGGGTCAAGCAGAAAAGAAGAATATCAAGGATGGAAGACGAAACAGAAGAAACACTACACATAAACACCACCACAAGGAAAAAAACAAAGAAATACAACCACAATTTCCAAGCCACGGGGCATGATGAAGATACATAACCTAAAAATCCATGGTATAGGGGGAGGTGAGACTAAAGCTAAAGGCATAGAAAATCTCTTCAATGAAATAGTAGTAGAAAACATCTCAAATCTAGGAGAAGAAATAGATACTCAAACGATAGCGGCATCCAGAACTCCAAATCATGACAAGAAAAGATCCTTTCCATCTCACATTATAGTTGGAATGCTAAAATTACAAAGCAAAGAAACAATTTTAAAGGATGTGAGAGTAAAAGGCCAGCTTACTTACAAAGGCAAATCGATCAGAATAACATGAGACCTCTCATCAATAGTCCTAAAAGCCAGAAAAGTATGGCATGGTGTATATCAAGCCCTGAAAACAAACATCTGCCAACCAAGACTACCATATCTAGCAAGGTTATTCTTTAAAAGATAAATGAAGATCTTCCAAAATAAATACAAACTTAAATAATTCATGAACACCAAACTAGCACTGCAGAAAATAATTCCTATACAAAGAGGAAGAAGACAGACAGATATAAATATGAGAATCAGGAATGAATAAATCCCATCAGAGGAAAACATGAAAAAATGAATCACATCATCATCTCAATAGAAAAGGCCTTTGAAGTTCAACATCCCTTCATGATAAAAGTCCTAAAGAAAGTGGAACATAACATCACAAAGGCTATATATGGCAAATTTATAAGCTACTATTATATTAAATGAGGGAAAAACTGAATCCATTGCCTCTAAATCAGGAATGATACAAGGGTGTCCACTCTTTCCATTCTTATTCAGTATAGCCAGAGCAGTAAGGTAAAAAGAAATAGAAGGTATACAAATAGGTAAGAAAGAAGTCAAGTTATCCCTACTTGCAGATAGAATCCTATACTTAAAAGATCTTAAATATTCCATCAGAAACTTAGATCTGATAAGTACCTTCAGCAAAGCATCAGGATACAAAAGCAATATGCAAAAATCAGTACCATTCCTATATACTAATAATGAACATGATAAGAAAGAAATCAAAACAGCAATTTCATTCATAATAGCCTCAAAAAAAACCTATGAATAAATCTAACCAAGGAACCTAAAGACCTCTACAATGAAGACTTCAAAACACTAAAGAAATTGAAGAAAATACTAGAAGATAGAAAGACCTCCTTTGCTCATGGATCAGAAGAATATTTTGATAATGGCTTTACTATAAGAAGTGATCTATAGATTCAATGAATGCACTTGCCATCAAAATTCCAATGATATACTTCACAGAAATAGAACAATCAATTCTAAAATTCACATGGAAGCACAAAAGATCCCAAACAGCCAAAGCAATCCTAAGCAGAAAGAGCAATGCAGGAGGCATCACAAATCCTTACATCAAATTATATTATAGGACCATAGCAATCAAACAGTTTGGTGCTGGCACAAAACAGACATAAAGATCACTGGAATAGAAGACCCAGAAATAAACCCACACAGCAACAGCCAAAAGCATACATTGGAGAAAAGATACCCTCTAACAAATGGTGCTGGGAAAACTGGATATGCACATGTACAAAGAATGAAAGTAGATCCATTATCTCTCACCCTGTACAAAAGTCAATTAAAAATGGATCAAAGGTCTTAATGTAAAACTGGAAACTTTGAAACAACTGGAAGAAAATGTAGGAAACACACTTCAACACATAGGTGTAGGCAAGAACTTTCTTAAAAGGACTCCCATAGTAAAGGAAACAGTATCAGGAATTGACTAATAAGATTACATGAAATTAAAAAGTTTTTTGCATTACAAAGGAAATAATCAATAGAGTAAAGGGAGAGCCACTGGAATGGGAGAAAATCTCTGCCAAGTATACACCTGACGGGTTTAATGTCTAGGATATATAAAGAATTCAAAAGACTAAATGTCAAAAAACCCAAATAATGCAATCAATAAGTGGGTAATGAAATTGAACAGAAGTCCTCAAAAGAAATACAAATGGTCAACAATGTATGAAAAATGTTTAACATCCTTAGCCATGAGGGAAATGCAAATCAAAACCCCACTGAACTTCCATCTCACCCCAGTCAGAATGGCTAGCATCAACAAATCAAGTAACAAGAAATGTTGTTGAGGATGTGAGGCAGGGGGGAGCCTTTTATACTGCTGGTAGGACTGTAAACTAGTACATAGTACAGTTATTATGGAAACCAATATGGAAGTTCCTCAGAAAACTGGAAATAGAACTACCATATGATACAGCTATATTCTCCTGGGTATATACCCAAAGGAATTTAAGTCAAAATGCCATACAAATACCTATACTTCCATGTTCACTGCAGTACTGTTCACAATTGCAAGGACATGGAATCACCCTAAATGTCCTTTAGCTCAGTTGGTAGAGTGTTGCTCTGCACTCTCTAGATCCTGGGTTCAATTCCCAGCACTACAAGAATGGAAGATGGATGTGGCAGCCCACTCCTGAACCAATCCCCCCAAAAATCAGCCATTGAAAACCTGGAGTGTTGCTATGACTTGGGTAAGTCTTGACAGCACTTAAAAACAACTAAAGGTCCAACAACAGATGAATAGATTTAAAGATGTGATAATATATACACACACACACACATATATATATGTACATACACATACATATATACATACACACACAATGGAATGTTACTCATTGTATAGAATGAAATTATATCATTTATGAGAAAATTGATGGAACCTTGAGATCATCATTTTGAGTAAAATAAGTCAGACTCAGAGAAATACCGTAAGTTCACTCATATGTGGAAGCTAGAATTAACTTAAAAGGAAAAAATATATATGTACATATGTAACTACTATTGGAAAATACAAAGAGACTTTATTGAGAGAGAACAAATGCAAAGTGCATGATGCAATTGTATGACAATCCCATAATGAAATTCATTATGTTGTATGTAAATTTAACAATAATAAAAAAGGAACTCCTACTGCATTGTAGGTCAATAAGAGAAAAAGTAGTCAAAATAGTTCAGGAAATAAGACAAAAAACTAAAATAGCCAATTATATTGCTAAAATTCTCCAAGAGATTCTCTGACTCCTCCCCCCAATATTCCTTTTCCTGTCCACTTCCTGCCTGGGGTAAAAGGCTCTGTATTATCATTTAGAGTTGCAATAACAATTGCTAGAATTATTTTAGGTTGGCTATACAAATTTGGTCTCTCTCAAGTACAAGTTTATTTATAGAAAATCTGGGAGGTTGCTATGCTAATGCCAATGCCAGAGATGAATTAAGACACAGGGAAGAAATGTGAACTTACAACTGATCTTTGATTTAGTGTTCGTCAGTCACATTTGCTGCCTATGTCCCTCACTTCTTGCATCATCTTGACAAGACTCACCTTCTCCCCACTCAAGCATGTGTCCTCTTTTAAACTTCCCCTCAAAATAATACAAAATAAACAACAACTGCCTCTATACTCAATTTTCTCTGTTCTGGGCTTCCTTCCAGAGAGTGCCACATTCCCTGCCCCTGGCCCTGGACTTCCCTACCTGCGTAGCAAGTATTTTTAAGTCACACCCAAAGGCTACTGATGAGTTCTGCTTTCTGAATCTAACCTTGGGAGGGAGACTCTCCTTGTCCTGCTAGAGTTGCTACAAGAAAACTTCCTTAATCTGATAAAATAAATTAAAACCTTAAACCTAAGACCTGTGCTAACCTCATACTTATGTAAAATAGTGGATGTTGTTCCCTCTAAATTCATAAAAACAAAGCAAAGAAGCCCATTTTTATCACTTCCTCTTTTTTTTCCTTTTTCTTTGTAGTATTGGGGAGTTGAACTCGGGCCTCATGCATACTTTTCATAAGCACTCAATCACTGAGCCTCAGCTCCATTCTTAATCATTTCTATTCAACAATATATCAGAAATCTTTGCCAATGCATCAAGACCAAAAATAAATAAATAATAAATAAAACATAAAATCACAGGCAAAACTTCATTTGCAAACGAAAGACTATGTAGACTACCTTTAGAAATCAAATAATTCAGCGAATTTTGCAAGGCCACAGGATACAAAAGTAATACACAAAGATCCTAAATTGCTTTAGTGAAAATGTATGGACACTATCACATAGTAGACAAATGTGGAGGGTAAAATCCTACAAGTATAGAAAACACACAGAAAGCTCTTCCAAATTACCCCTGCTTCACAGAACCAACTTAATTCCACTTACCTAGAAGGAAGAGTGACGGGCCATAGTATTCTGCATTGCTGATGATGTGTTTCAGGGAGGTAGGTAAAGAACCATCCATCACTAAGATAAAAGTGAACATTACAGAGAACATATCAGTCTGGGAGTAAGAAGTGAGGTTAATAGAGTAATATGTTATACTATGGTGAATAAGTCTGTGTTGGTTCCCATCTAATGGCCCCTACTTTTCTCCTCTTATTATTCTTTGTTCATACAATAAGCTTTCTAACAGTGGACCAAGAAAAGAAATACAGAGTGTGTGTAAGAGGGGTAGCAGCATGGAAATGAGCAGAGTCAAAAGCTAGAACGTGGGGGAAGGGCATGTGTGAGTCATGAAAGTAACTAAACAACCCTCAGGTCTAGGAAAAGTGACAGTAAACAAGTAAAACATATTTAAAATGTCATGGCTTTCTCCTAACCCTGCCTTAAAAGAAAGAAGGGTAGCCAGGCATGGTAGTGTATGACTGTAATCCCAGTGACTCGAGTGGCAGAGGTGGGAGGATCTTGAATTTGAGGCCAGAGGCAGCCTGCATAATTTAGCAAGACCTTTGTTCATAATAAAAAGTAAAAAACGAGCTAGGGTGCAGCTCAGGGGTAGATAATCTGCAAAGTATGCATGAGGCCCTGGGCTCAACCTGCCAGTACCGCAAGGGAAAAAAAAAAAAAGGGTGGAGGTCAGAAGAATATGAACAAGACCAATCTTTAGAGACAGACAAACAACCTTAGAAAAAAGTATCCAGAATCAAATACCATGTCGTATGCCATCTGAGAAAGCAGGGTCTTGAATGGCCTTCTTGAGGAAATTCAACATGGATTTGAGAAGTGCTGCTCGTTGCGGAATACACTGTACTCCTAGCATGAGGGAAAAACAAGAAAATTATGCTGGGTTCACCATTAAGCCACAATAAACAGGCACATAAAGTAAGTATTAAAAGACCCATCTATATCCACTACAACAATACCAGCAGACATTTAAAATGACATCTCTGGACATACGGAAGAACACTTTGAAACTGGAAAAATAAATCACCAAGAATGGCACAAGAACAGTACTAAAATTAGAATCCTAAGGTGAAAAAGAAAAAAATATAAAATAAAAAGATTCAACTCTATGAACCTCACTCAGTTCCTGTTTTGGGTACTATTTGCCCTCCAACATGTCTGTTTTGATGACCAATGTGTGAACTGTCAGAAAACCATAAAATGCTATACAAGACATGTTAATATAGACTTCCAAATGTATCATTTAAGCTCCTTGTAAAACTCTCTTGCTCACTAACTTAATAAGTCAGTCACTATGAAAGACTGTGTATCTATGTGTCTACGCACCAGGACGGGGTCCAGGGCCAGGGCCAGGGCCAGGGCCAGGGCCAAGGCCAGGGCCAGGACCAGGACCCGGGCCAGGACCAGGGCCAGGACCAGGGCCAGGGCCTGGGCCAGAGATGCTAGTGCTGCTGTTGGAACTTGATGCCCTTAATTCAACATCCAGCCGGTGCTCCATAGATATGGACGAGCCTGGACTGCTTTCCATAGTTACATCTGCAACTAAAGTACAAGTTATGATAAAGAAACTAATTAGAATAAAAGGTACCATAAAAAAGATTTTTGAAAAAATTTCTTCCACTGAGGTGAGATGAATGATGTAAAATATGGCATTTCATATATTATTGGTAGGTAGAAGACAAATTGTAAGTATAGCTTTTTAAAGGAGGGTAATAGTATAAAAAGCACTAAAACATTAAAACCCAGTATGTTGATAATATGTCTATGATACTTAGATCAATGCAAGTGAACAATGTTTTTGATCTCATCTTCTTGTTTTATAAAACTATATACACATGTGAACAAGCCTGGAAAGAGCAACACAAAACTAGTAGCTATATGGGTACATGTAGGGTGAACATTAACTTTTACTTTATACACCTGAATGAAATAATTTTAATTAGTTGAGTAAAAGACATAATCATTTCTTACAATTTATAAAACACAGTAAAATACTCATTAGTGATAAGCCACCATTTACATTTTGAAATAATTTCTTGCAATCTTTTTCATACATATACAAACATACAAACATGTGCCTACTTACATGTGGAAAACAGAAACTCATGGGGCTTTTTTGTTTGTTTTTGGAGATAGGGTCTAACTACGTAGACCAGGCTGGCCTCAAGCTTACAGTGATCCTCCTGTCTTAGCCTCCCGAGTGCTGGGGTAGAGGAATGCACCATCACATCTGGCATAAACTCAAAGTTTTGTAACCTGCTTTTCACTGTGTATGTAAAATTCTCTAAGAATACACCAGAATCACCTGAATTATTTGATAAATATGCAGATTTCCTGGTCTCTAGGTTGCAAACTTACTGAATTAAGCATTACAGATAGCGTCTGAATCTTTAGCAAGCACTTTTTCTTCTGCATACTGAATTCTGACAACCATTGCTTTATATAAAATGAACACTGAGCCATACCAGTTAGTAGATGTCACATTTTACTCAACACTCTAGGATCTCACCCATGACCTCAAATACCAGCGTGCTCATAACAGAAACAGAAACTGGGCAAACAGGCTTCTTATGGACAGCACCATACACAGATAATTGTGTCCAGAAATCAACTCAGAAAAAAAAAAAAGAATACTAACCTACTGACATTTACTGTCAAAAATGACAGTAAATAAATTCGAATACCTTTACCATAAGCATGATAAGACACAAAAAAGGACAACCTAGATCATCAAGACAAAATTAACTTAAATTATAACAAAGCTGTTTTGGGGAATGTCTTTTCTTTTTGGTGTTCTTATTATAAAGTATACACGGGAATGTTAAAAAATATGCACAATGCACTTAAGACTATTTGGTCTTCTGCATTTCTGATTTTGTAATTCAAAAGTTGATCCCTACACAAGAACTCTTTTATCTATCCTCTACCTTCTTAAACTGGCCAGATAATTTTTAAAAGTCCCATTTTCAATATCTTTATCAAACACATATTAAACACCTAGGATATCAGGCATTACAACAGTGAAAAAGACAGTATCCTGATTCCATGGAGCTTATGCTTTAGTGGGAATAAAAAGATAATGAACCAATACATAAAGAAAAATAATTAAGTGATAGAACAGATTAGTATCAGAGTGACTACAGGGGTCTACTGCAACTGTACCATCTGCTTATCTCCCAACTCTGTTCCAGATAACTTGTACATCATTTATGTAGGAAAAAATTGTTACACTCAAGTGAGTTGTATACTTTATAATTTGAGGAATAATTAAAATTGGAGTGGGAAAACAGGAAAATCTGAAGCACAAAATATTTTACTTAATAACTTGTTAATTACCATCCATATCAGTTTCCATTTCTTCTCCTTCTTGGGTGGTAGTAGGTCTCTGAATCTTTGGCTTGATCACAAATGGACATTCTTTTCGGCACAAATCTACTTCATGCTATAATGAAGAGAAAAGTAGTAAGAAAACCCTATATATTTTTCAGGGATTAAAATAATTATAATGAAAGAACACTGTAGGCAGATTACAGAATCAGATTCTAGATGGTTCTTTAGGGTTATTAGTACAGTTCCTAGGTATAGATTTCACTTGGTTTATATACTGGGAGAAGGACCTGACAATCCACTCCCAAGGCAATCCTGAAACAGTCTGCCACTGAAAACCCTATGAGGGTCGCTATGAGTCAGATACTGACTCGACGGCACCTAACAACAACAAGAACAACAACAACAACAACATACACTTGCAAAGTGCTCTTTGGAAAATAAATAATACCTCAAGTCTATAGATGAAGATAGACAGTCCACTATGTGATTGAAAAGCTGCCATGTCCAGGTTGGTGATAAGGTCAACTACTCTGACAGCTCTAGTGACAAATGTTATCTGGTCTTGTTCATCACCAAGAAATTTTATGACCTATCAGGGAGAGAAAAAGAGGCAAAAACAATTAACCTAAAAGACACAAAGCTGTGTAAGTTGTATTCTTTTGTAAAAATGCAGTATGGGGCCATAACAAAAAGCAGGACAGGTGTTTAAAAAAAAAAAAAAAAAGATGTGCTTGATTCTTTGTGTGTGCTTGCCAAATGATAGTTCTATGATTCAGGGACTCAATCTCCTCTGAGGTAATAAGGGCACCAATTAATTCACAGGATTGATTGAAATATTTAGGGAGAAAAAAGGTGCCCAGTGCTCAACATATTGTAAAGGCTATTCCTATTACAGCAAAATTTACAAAGTATCTTTATATACATTTTCCTTTGAGCCATACCTACTGTTACCATAACATATGGCAATGTCTTGACTAACATCCAGGGACTCCTAACACATCGTGATGGGCCACAACAAACTGTTAATAATGGCAGTAGCTGCCTTTTTGTTAATAAGATAACTAGAAGGCCAAAAGAAAATTATGTCTGATATGTTCTCAGTAAGCTTTCTTACACTATCTGTTATCACTGTAAAACATTTCAAACTTGCAACTCTGTATTCTATTAAAAAAGAAAAGTACAGTACCTTCAGTAAGGCTTCCATCATTCCACAGGAGACCAAGGCTTCACCACCTGCGTCATAGCTGGCCAGATGGTACAAAAAAGAGAAGAGAGCAGTGGCAAACTGGTGAGGGTATGGGTCCATGGAAGGATCTATAAGGGAGGTTGGAAGAAGAAGAAAAATAGTAAGCTCTGAACTTGGTGTTAAGCTAATAGGACATTAAACAAAGACAGAAAAGCAAACAGCAAGGTCCTCTTGCCTAGGATATCACCATTAAAACTTACCAATCATGGCCTGGATACAGTTCCGTACAAGCACAGGCAAAAATCCATGGTAAGAGGCAGTGCCAGTACAGTCAATAATACTGCTGAGTTTGGGAGTTCTCTCCAAATGCACAATTGATGTTAATGTCCGTAAAGAAGCAGCTTTAATCTCCTGCAAGAATAGAAAGCAGACATAGAAAGAGTCAAATAAGACACATAGATTACTGAACCAAGATGCTATTGTTCCAAAGTCAAATTTAAGTCATTTCACTAGTATTTGCTTGGGGAGCCCGAGGTCTAGGGAGAGCAACACTGAACATCTGGCATTTGTTAATCTCACAGTTTAATATCCAAAGAGAAAGAAACAAAAAGGGCCAAACTTCCTTTTGGGGGATATTTCTAACTCCTAAGGAAAAACAGAAAGGTAGATAGGAATAAACCTGGTATGCATAGATTACTAATAAATACTTACCATAAGCTGCTTATCTGTTATCTGAAGGACATCTACCAACTCTTCTATCAACCCATTATATAAGATACTGTTTGCTGATTCCTGCAAGGCATTGGAATACACTGCAAAAGGAGAAACAAAGACTTTTGGCAAGAAGGCAGTGGCTTGGTAAACTTTTTGGCATTTATAGATTCTGGGAAAGGATTCTCTTTCAACCAGTACAGAGGGCAGAATTACTGAATTCTAGGAGACTGGATCAAATATGCTGATATGGTGTAAATACCTATTCAACTCAAAGATTTGCCTATTAAAAGTGTCAGGGATCTTGAGCAAGGATTTTGGGGGATAGAAGGAGGGGGAAAAATGAAGAGTTAATTTTTTATAATATCATTACTTGATACAACTCCACTATGCCTTGGATACAGACTACCATTTTAGCCTGTTCATATATTGTTTTCACTATAAAACCTTTTATACTAAGCTATAAATAAAGAGAATTTGGGCTGGGATTTAGCTCAGTTGGTACAGTGCTGTGCTGCAGTCTCTGAGGTCCTGAGTTCAATTCCCAGCACCGCAAAAATGGGAGAAGGGCCTGGCAATCCACTCCCAAGGCAATCCCAAAACAGTCAGCCATTGAAAACCCTATGAGGGTCGTTATGAGTCGGATACCAACTTGATGGCACCTAACAACAACAACAACAACAATGACAATTTATGGACTATTACAGACTAAGTCAAAAATTTGTGTGACACTAGTAAAATTTGAGAATGCATTCCACACCGAGGTAATAACAGGACATAGTACTCTGAGGCAGAAAGGAGATTAGAGCACATTCATTTAGTTTTCAACAAACATTTCCTGAGTACTACCCATTAATATGACAGAAGTTATGGCCAGGTATGAGTATAAATACAAAAGGAATTTCACAGCAAGAAACTCGTAGTTTGAAAGAGCAGGCAAATAAGTACTAACATAACAAAAGTAGGTAATAACAGAAGTTTCCATTTTATATCTTCTAATGTGCCTGCCTATGCCAAGTTGCTTTCCAGGTTTTCATTTAATCCTCAGAACAGCTTATTAGTATTGTCCCACTATAAAATAAGGAAACTGAGGCTGAGAAGGTAAGCATGTGGTCTATAATCTGTAGAACCCCAGGACTAACTTCGAAACTGTGTGCTTTCCATTCTACTTCCCCACAGTAAAAACTAAGTGCACAGTACTATTTAATGAATATTTTCTGAGTTACTTCAAAATTATACCACTGAAAGGATGGGAGAATAAGAAGAGGCAGGGTAGGGACCAGTGGGAGATGACTATGTGTATACCCATCATTTTGGGAGGTACAATATTAAGGAACTCAAGAATGATGAATGACTACAGCAAAGACTAAGAATGCTGGGCATTTTATAATTTAAGTTGCCACCCTGTTATCTGTAATAAGACTCAGTAACAAAGACGGATGAAGTTCAAAGGAAATTAAGCCCAAACTGTTTTATTAGGACTTGCTAATTAGGGTTCTTCTCTTACCTAATATAGATATTGCATGCAGTCTGGCCTGAACAGCTTGTAATCGCTT
Organism: Pedetes capensis; assembly: GCA_007922755.1. NCBI lineage: Eukaryota > Metazoa > Chordata > Mammalia > Rodentia > Pedetidae > Pedetes > Pedetes capensis. The sequence continues at coordinate 14,516 of VMDO01006731.1, forward strand.
CCTGTGATTAGAAAAGCCATGGGCCAGCCGTATGTGTGTAAATAACAGCATCTGCAGAGATAAGGTCTGTATTAGGAAATCATCAGAAAAAGTGAATACATTCTTTATGGGGCTCTTACTTGTTGGGCTGCTTGGCAAAATGGTTTATTGTTGCTATTTGCTAGAGTATCAAACCAAACTGCTACCATCCACTCTGATATAAAATAGAAGTACAAAATGGCGACTCACACAATCCTAATACCCCAAGAAGCCAAGAAATGTTACTATACTGATAAGCAATAAGCAGGTGACATTTAGCAAGAGTTCTGATTATTAGTTATTAAACTTCACATATTTGCTCACTGTCACAATGAGCAGGAAAAAAAATAACAAACATTTTCTCCCAAATGTATCCAAAGTATTCAGAGAGCTACCATTACTTATTAGATACTCATAGTGATTCAGGAAGTTTACATTTTCCTCAAACTCTCATAGAGACCTAGGAATTTACTAAGTGTTAGTCTTATAAAAGAAGAGGAAACTAAAGCGCAGAGATACTAACTAATTTGCCTATGCTCTAACTTCAAAGACAACATGCCTTCTGCTATGCAGTCTCCCTCCTCAGTTCATATCATTAGTCTATTGGACAATCAATATACTGGGTATTTTTTTGGACATATCATACCTGCTTATCCTTAGGAATGCTGTACATTTTGGTAAGAGACTCCATGATTTCAGAAGGGCTTTCTGAAATCTACATTAGAAAACAAAATACAATTAGGAACAAAAAGTCAACTAAATATTAAGAAACTAGCCAATTGTCAAAGATTCCTCTTACCTTGTCAAGTTGCTCTATGTGAATATAATGTAGTGTGTTACTAGTTGTCTGAAATTTAAAAGTTAAGAGAACTGTTAGGAATCACTGAACACCCTAGTTTCCCCGACCATAAGCTGCAAGAGCCATCAACAGAGATGTCATTGTAGGTTGAAGCCTAACTGAATGTGTTTTAAAATCAAGGTAACTTCAGATTCCTCCAAAGAATCCATTTCACATATATAATATTGATAAGAAAGCCTCTTTGAAACCAGTAGTATTAAAATACAATGCTAATAGGCACATTTCATATTCTGTTTCTTTTTAACTCCTGACTAAATCTCCAGAGCTTCAGTATTCACAGCAAAGAATGAATCCATGAAAACGGTTTCTCTTTGAATATTCATTACAGTTGTTTTCAAGGCAAAAGTAATCCAGAAAGACTATTTAGTATTATAAGGCGAAAAATTTTATTCACTAGGCTACTTCTAAACCAAACTTAATCTTAGTACCTCCTCAAGGAATATGGAAATGACCAGATAATTTAAGTACAATCCTACATCTAACACACTTCTTGTAGACTGACTTAAGTAGAGAAACCTGAGTAATCACTACCCAGACCATTATACTGTATGCTGAAATGAGAAAAATACGTAAGATATAGTGATGTCTCATAAAGGGAGTTCAATCTTTTGATAGGCCCTAACGTAAAACCCAATCCTACCAGAGCTAGGCATATACTACTTATTTCTGAGAAGCTGCTAGGTACTTTTACCTTGGAAGGGCAGCATTGTAGCCCAAAATATTTTCTCATTTAAAACTGAGGAATTCAATAAAAGTCTAGCCCAATTATAGTAGATTGTAGACTCTACCAGAACACGTCTGAATAAGACTCACCCTTTTCTCGATTTTGACCTCGGCCCCTGGGTCTGCATAGAATTCAAAGTGTAGTGTAGTTGCACTGGGTGGGTATTTCTGTGTATAAAGCACATCAAAGAATCAGACATGGACCTTCAACTGACTTTAGACAAGGGAGTCATCATCTCCTAACTCTTTCTTCAAAGTTCTAGCCACTTGCCCAACATATTGTGGCAGCACATTGAGCAACATGATCGATATCCACAGTGCCTTTAACTCCTTGGCTAGTAGGGCTCAGATGAGACATGTTCAAAATAGAATCAGGAAGATGAGTCCAGAGCTCCAAAAACTTCTATACTTTTAACTTATATTACCACGTGCCCTTTCTTTCACAAGATCACTCTGACTGATACTATTCTTAAGGGGTTTAGGTCAGTTGGTAGAGTGATTGCTCTGCATACTCTGAGGCTCTGGGTTCGATCCCTAGCACCACAAAAACGGGAGGACCTGGCAACCCACTCCTGAAACAATCAACCATCGAAAACCCTATGAATAGCAGAGAAGCACAGACATAGTGCCAGGTATTGACACAGTGTTGAGGAGTGTTTTGTTTTGTTGTACATAGGGTCACTATGAGTTGGACCCGATATGACAGCACCTAACAACAAGCAACAATTCTTAAGGGGATGGGGCAGGAGCGAGTCTGCCAAGCAACAATGAATAAGAAATCCAAGAAAGGATGGAGAACAAATACCAAGGACTAGGTACCAGCTAAAGAATGGAAAGGACATTCTTAGGGAAACCACATTCTTATTGAAACCTTATTGTCTACCAGTCTTCTGAAATACCTTATTCAAAGTAGGCCTAATGGGAAATCCTTTTACTACTTCCAATACTCTCTTCTATATCATTTTATAACATGTCTCATGATGATTTTCTGCAAAGGTACAAACCAAGTCAAATAAGCTAGATCCTGATAGCACATCCTCTAAGTGTAGAAAAGTCATATGACAGACAAAAGTAAGATTGTAACAGCATGTCCATTAAAATGTCTCCTTGAAAGAAACCAGTAAGAGTGGCTACCTCTGAGGATGGAGATGTTATCACTGCTATACTTGTTTATACTCTGAATCAAGTAATTTTATTACGTTTTTAAAAAGTATACATTTTTCAAAATTGCATGACCTATCAAATCTCAATTAAAAAAAGGATGTGTGATTTCTTAACATAGGCTGTGACTAAAACAGATAACAGACATTATGCAAGCCTAGTATAGTATATCATAGAGTTTTGCCCATGAGATAAAGAAAAACCTTGACCTGCATAAGGAAGTTCAGAATTAACCTATTATACTTTAAAATGAAAAATTATATTTGCAGAATTAGAATTCCAAACCCTGAATACCCTAGCAGGCAACATCTACCTGTCATATTACCAATGATAATTCACAAAATAGTCACTAAAAAGTTTATTAGCAAAAGTGGGAAAGTAATTTGCTCTAACTTGTAGATTTCTGTGATGAGAATAAAATCTATACTTCTGGGGGATTAAAAGGCTTGCTAAGATAAATTTGCTAAATTTCATCACAACCATTTGTGTTAAACATGACAAACTAACAAGACAAACTAGGCCCAGAACTGTTATCAAAAATCCAATTGTGCCTTACAGCTCTATGGTAACACAGGGGATGATTGTCTGAATTCATAACCTGAGCATGAGTGTAAGACAAGGGAATAACATGAAAGTACAGTATTATGTTCTCAATTATCCTAATGATAGAACTGCTTCCCAGCAGTCATTCCTACACACTGCTTGGAGTTCTAATAGTTCCAGTGTGAGAATGCAAGCAAATGCACTTTCTGGGTTTTTAAAACTACTTTCAAACTGATTCAATGAATCAAACTCCCTATTGAAGAACTGGGTATGCACATATATTGATGTCTCTGAGAATCTTTATCTACTATTAGCACACCAAGAGCCCAAGCACTGCTAGACTGCCTCCTAAGGCCTGCTACGCCTTAAGTGATCTCAGATTCCTCAAAAGTCCTAGTGTCAAAGCTTGGCCTGGTGGCTCATGCCTGTAATCCCAACACTTGGGAGGTTGAGGCAAGAGGATGGTGAATTCAAGGCCAGCCTGGGCTACACAGTAAGATCCTGCTGCAAAAAAGAAGTCAAGTGGAAACTTTATATACCATATATCCATTGCAAAATAAGGCTTAGAAAGAGAGGACAGCTCTGCCCAAAAGAAAACCGTATGTCAAAGACTTACTTACCAGCATATGCAAGTCTCTGCAACATTCTGCAAGTCCAAAGCCATTTTCTTTTCCACCCCAGCTCTTGGAAAAGGAAAGAGACAGTGTTAAGACAGTGTTTATGGTCTTATGTGCCTATGTGTATGAAATATTTAAGGATAGGTAGCTTCTTGGAGCTTACTACTGAAAAGACAACCAATGTAAAGGTCAAACGAGAGAGTTAATAAAAATAAGAAGTTCAGACTCAAATCAAGATGGTGTGTCTAAAGATGATTTCTTCAATGAGATCAATTTCATAGTTCTGTGAGGACGCTCAAGGGAATAACTATAGCAGCAATGGCCAGCCACTGCATTTCACATGCCTGCGTTTATCCTTGCTGACACATCACATGCCTGACACACTGCCTGCTCACCACCTTTGCCAGGAACATGGCAGAAGATTTTGCATTGTTTACTACTACTATATTTAGCTGCCAAAGTTTAAAAACTCATCAACAAGTTCCCAAGGTAATGATGAGAATGGCTCAACTGGCTTCTAAATCCAAAACTCCAACCACATTACTCTTGCTTACCAACGAACCTGTAGCTTCACTGGCCTCTGAACTATCATTTTAACATTAAAAACATTGTTATACTTTTAAGTTTTGATATTTGCTGGTCATCATAGCTACAAATGATGAACGACTTCCACTTTTCCCTCAATTCTGTAGGTAACTCATATCTGGCATGGTTCAAGCAAATGCCACTTCAATCTATGTCTTCATTTTATTCTCATGAACCCAGCATTGGTTCCAATCACCTTTGATCTGGGCTAATACCGAAAGACCCTAACAAGGTGTCCTCTTTCTCTTCATCTAAATGTTTCCTCCTTGAGAAATGCTGTTATCCTGTCACCAGTTCCTAATGAAGTCTTTGTAACAGTGTAAATCACTGAAGGTGCCATTCACAGGTCTCCATTATACAACATTACTGCCAAGCTGGGGTGGGGAGGAGAAAAAACAACCTGCCTCTACCTCTAGTGAAATAAGCTTTCTCAAACTACTGGCACCCTTTCTCAATCCAGATATAATATATGAAGCACAGAGAATGGGGAATGTTTTATTAATTCGCCAAAAGATGGACACAATTGGATATTTTTAGGGTATCAGGGCTTATTTCTCTAGTGGTAACAATGACTGGTAAAATAGGCTTCCTGGAGACAAATAAGTATATTCCCTAACTCACAGCTAGTTAACAATGGACTTCTCTAGTGGGAGGGATGTGAACGAAAATGGCAGAGCAGTGAACTCCAAAGGCCCATCCTGTTATAAAAGTAGTAAATGCACTGGCAAAACCTGTCAGAATCAACTTTATCAGAACTGTAGAAACTAATCAAAAATTTATAGCAAACAGAAAATGCTTAACAGAGGAAAACAAAAACAGCTGAATCTCTGTAAGAGAGTTTTGTGATATTTAATTTACTTGACCCTACCCCAAAGTCCTCAGCCTAGCAGTAACTAAAGACGATAGTGTGCATTCCTGAAATGAACAGAATGAACCTTACTTTCAAATAATTGCGTTGGTTGTTTTGGCACCTAAAGGACCAGCTCACAGGGCTTGTCACTATTTCACCTAATTTGGAACTCTTTTAGGAGTGTATGTGGGTGTGGGCGGAACTTGTTGAAAACATTTAATGATAAATGCATTAGTCCCTACCTAGAGCAAAGTATAAAGTTCCAACAAACAAAAGACAAACTCAAGAGCTGGGCAAAAAAGGCTAGAGTGTGAGATGCTTTGGGGAATTCAGGTTTTGGAAAGTTCCACATATTTCTGGGAACCTAAGAGGCCGTACCACTCTGGCATTTGATCTTGGCAGATCCTGGAAGCTAAGCAGGGATGGGCCTGCTTAGTCCTTAGAAGGGAGACCACCTGGGAATTCCAGGTGCTGTAGGCTTGGGAGAACCGGGCAGCCCATTCCCAAAACAGTTGGCCATTTGAAAACCCTATGAATAGCAGAGAAGTACTGACAACAGTGCCAGGCATGGCAAAGTGCTGCATAGTGTTTCCCTCTGTTGTACACAGGGTCGCTATGAGTCTTTCTGGACTCTAAGGCACCTAACAACAACAACAACAACAACAACAACAACAACAGGCCACACATGCCCAAGGCTAGCACACTCTTGGATGAGACCCAAAGGTTCTAAGCTCCTAACTCTTATCTTTAGGTTCTGTATAAACAGGAAATGAAGGCTAGGGCAGAGTTAGAAACTCTCCTGAGTGAAAGCAGGCCTAACCATACACACAGAACTCACGTGTAAAGACAGATGATTTTTTGGTTCTAGGTGTTTGAAGGGAACCACTAGCTGACCACATAACTACTATAACTGAGTTCAGTAGTCAAGCACAATACCTACTTCTTGAAATTACAGACAGTCTCGATGGTTCAACTTAAGGTTTTTTGACTTTGGAATGGGTTCATTAGTGGCAGCCCCACTGTAAACTGAGAAGTACCTGGCCTTATAATGATTAGACTTATGATTTTATGAATTTATGTTTATCAGGACATCATCCCACTGTATGTCAAGGAGCATTTGTATCTCAGAAGTCATCAAACAACTCCAAGAAGCAGCAACAACAAATCTAGGAGAGGGGTGAGAAGGTGATGTCCAGAGGCGCCACATTTTGGTATCCAAAACCTCCAGTTCTCAGCCAGGCATGATGGTACACTCCTGTAATCCCAGCACTCAGGAAGCTGATGCTGGAGGATTATGAGTTTGGAGTCAGTTTGTGATACAGAATGAGACATTGTCTCAAAAAAGAAAAGCCAGTTTCCATACAAAAAATTATAAGGCATTCAAAGAAACAGACTATGGCTAATACCTAAGGAAAAAAAGAGAATTTAATACAAATTATTCCTGATGAAATCTAGACATGGGATTTAGTAGACAACGACTTTAAAAAGCAGACAAAAAAATCTGGAGCTGAATACAAAATACAATAGTACAATACAATACAATACAATAGTACAGTACAATACAATACAAAAGTACAATAACAAAAATGAAAAATCCGTAAGAGGAGGTCAATAAGCAGATGTAAGCAGACAAAAGAAAATCAGTGAACCTGAAAACAGGTCACTGAGATTATAGTTTGAATAGAAAGGGAAATGAAAGAAAAAAACCAGTCTAATAGATTAATGGGGGCTGGGATTTAGCTCAGTTGGTAGAGCACTGCGCTGCAGTCTCTGAAGTCCCGAGTTCAATTCCCAGCACCACAAAAATGGGAGAAGGACCTGGAAATCCACTCCCTAAGGCAATCCTGAAACAATCTGCCATTGAAAACCCTATGAGGGTCACTATGAGTCTCGACCGCACCTAACAACAACAATAGATTAATGGGGCACCATCAAGTGTATCAACATATGCATGAGAGTTCCAAGGAGAGAGAAAGAAAAGGGCAGGGATTACTTAAAGATAGGATACCTAAGAATTTCTCAATTTTGACAAAAGATATGGTCTACAAATCCAAGAAGTTCAATGAACTCCAAGAAGGACAAACTTAAAGATAACCATGCCCAAACACATTATAATCAAACTGGCAGAAGTCAGAGACAAAGAGTGAATCTTGAAAGCAGCAAAAGAAAAGTGACTTGTCAAGTATAAGGGATCCTTGATAAGATCAATACCTAATTTTTCATCAGAAATGATTAAGGCTTGCTGAGCATGGTGGCACACATGTGTAATCCTAGAATGCAAAAGGCTGAGGCAGGAGGATCAACGTGAGTTTGAGGCTAGCCTTGGCTACACAGTAAGACAGTTTCTCAAAATAAACAACAAACAAACAAAACCTTAGAAAGCCAGACTGCAGTAGGATGACATATTAAAAGTGCGAAAAGAAATGAATTGGCGGTTGAGCATGATGGCACATGCCTGTAATCCTAGTAACTCCAGAGGTGAAAGCAGGAGGACGGCAAGTTTGAGTCTAGAGGCTGCCTGTTTAACTTGGTGAGACCCTGTCTAAAAGGATAAAGCTGGGCTGGGCTGCAGCTCAGAGGTAGAGTGCTTGCAAAAGCATGTAGAAGGCCCTGAATTCAACTCCCCAGTACCAAAAAAAAAAAAAAAAACCCCAAACAAACAAACAAAAAAACTCAGCCAAGAATCCTATATTCACACATACCCCTTCAAAAATGAAGGAAAAATTAAGACATTACTAGGTAGAGAAATGCTGAGGGAAGTCACTGCAATTAAACCAGTCTATAAGAAATGCTAAAGCAAGTCCTTCAGGCTGAAATGAAAACTCACTACACGAAGAAACAAAGAACCAGTAAGGTAACTACATAAGTAAATACAAAAATTTTAATGTACTCCTGGTTTGTAACTTCTCACTTTTAAGTGTTTTAAAAGATAACTACATAAACTAACAATTATACATATCTCAATATTCACACAATATATAAAGGTATGATCTGTGATGACTACAACCATATAAAGTAGAGGAAGGGAATAGATCTAAATAGGAGCAAAGTTTTTGTCTGGTATTAATTTGAACTAATGTTTTATGGGACCGGGGTTTAGCTTAGTTGGTAGAGTGCCAGGCTGCACTCTGAGGACCTGGGTTTGATCCCCAGCACCACAAAAATGGGAGAAAGACATGGCAATCCACTCTTGAAGCAATCCCGAAGCAATGAGCCACTGAAAACCCTATAAGGGTTTTCAACTTGACAGCACCTAATAACAATGTTTTATAAATTAAGATAGACCATTTGTTAGGCCACAAAACAAGTCCCAATATGTTTAAACCAAATGAAATCATATTTCTTCTTCAATATCAATAGAAAAAAATCATAAATCTATCACAGAAGGGACCCTGGAAAATTCACAAATACAAGGTAATTAACACACTTTTAATAACCAATGGATCAAAAAAAAATCACAGGGGAAATTAGAACATTCCTTGAGATGAACGAGAATGAAAGCACAATAGCCCATAAATTAAAATGTGTATTAAAAATGAAATCTAGCTGGGCGTGGTGGCGCATGCCTGTAATCCCAGCAGCTTGGGAGGCAGAGACAGGAGGACCTCAAGTTTGAGACTAGAGGCAGTCTGTGTAATTTAGTGAGACCCTGTCTCAAAAAAGTAAGAAAAAAAAAAAAAAAAAAAAAAAAAAAAAAAAAAAAAAAAAAAAAAAAAAAAAAAAAAAACGGCTGGGCATGCAGCTCAGTGGTCCAGCACTTGCAGAGCATGAAAGCGCAAGGCCCTGCGTTCAACCCCCAGTACTAAAAAAGAAAAGAAAAAAGAAATATCAAATCAATAACTTAACCTTCCACTTAAACAGAAAAAGAGTCAATGAAATCCAAAGTAGGAAACTAAAGATCAGAACAGAAATAAATAGGAAAGTCAACTAAACCAAAAATTGATTCTTAGAAATGATCCAACAAAAAGGCAAACATGTATCTATATTAACCAAGGGAAAAAAAGATGTATGTTCCTATTTTTCTTTCTAAATAGAAATAAAGATAGGAGGAACCAGTGAAGAGGGGATGATTTAAGACAGGGGCCTATAAAATTCAATGCCAGGAACAAGGAGCTAGATTTCTTTTCTCTGTACCTCCAAATCAAGAAAATGATGCCTATACCATCCTTAAATGAGACAGGAAATGTATAAATTAGAAGGTCCAATACTTGTTAAGAACTTAACATGAAGAAAATTGAGACAACCATAGATGGCATAATTAGACAGTCTTTAAAATGTTCACATATAAATGGTATGGGCTGGGATTTAGCTCAGTTGGTAGAGTGCTGCTCTGCAGTCTCTGAGGTCCCCAGTTCAATTCCCAGCACCACAAAAATGGGAGAAGGATGTGACAACTCACTCCCAAGGAAACCCCGAAACAATGTGCCACTGAAAACCCTATGAGGGTCGCTATGAGTCAGACTCGACTCGACTCACCTAACAACAACATAGATGGTATAAAGTCATATTGTAATAGAATCAATTTCTTTCACAGTATTAATAGCCTCATTCCTGAAAAGATGTTTCCTGCTACAAACACAAAACCATGCAGTTACACACTCCCTCTTCTTTTTTTGAAACAAGGTTTCACTATGTAGCCCAAGCTGGCCTGCAACTCATGATCTTCCTGCTTCAGCTTCCTGACTGCTGGGATTACAGGCATGTACTACCATGCCCGGTCATGCTGTTATACTTTCTTTCCATGATTTTATAGATTCACATTTTTAACATTCAACTCCTTAGTACATCTTAATTTTACTTCAATGAGTCAGGATCTACCTTAATTTCCCTCTGAACAGTGAACTAACTGTTAACAATCCTGCTTAGGGAATAATCCATCCTCCTGTTAATCTGAAATGCCATCTTCAATACAAATTCAGTCCTTAAATGTTGGATCTGGTTTTGGAATCTAAGAGGTCAATTCTATTCTTATTATCACGTTATTCTAATTACTATAGCTTTATAAAAAGGTTCTGTTGCACATAGTGTCACTTATAGTGTCAGACTCAACTTGATGGCACCTAACAATAACCACCACCACCATCTACTAAGTACTTTCTGATTTTATTTCCAATATTTTCTTGGCTATTCCAAGGACTTTCAGTGTAGACAAGGAATCTCCTAAAAATCATAACAACAATAAAGGTGTACAAATCTGTAAGCTACATGGAAAAAACAGGTAAGTCAAACCAAAGACCTGAATTTATTTATTTATTTTTTAAGTATTTTTTTTTTTTGCAGTACTAAGAGTTGAAGTCAGGGCCTCACGCCTGCACGCTTTGCAAGTGCTGGACAACTGAGCTGTGCCCCTGGCCCATTATTTTTTACTTTTTTGAGACAGGGTCTTGCTAAGTTACGCAGACTGACTCTGGTCTCAAACTTGCGATCCTCCTGCCTCTGCCTCCCAAGCCATTGGGATTACAGGCGTGCGCCACCGCGCCCGGCAAAGACCTGAATTTTTAAGGCAGAGTAAATTTAAAAGACTATAGATTATTTTCCTTGTGTTTTTTCTATTGGTCCACCTAATTGTTTTAGAATACTTCTATTATGGTCATGACACAACTTGCAACTTTTGTGATTTAATAAAATCAAGCATCTATAAAGTTAAGACAAGCTTGGATCCTTAAAAGTCCATGCCAACCCAACCTTGATTCACAAAAACCTGTGATTTTGTTATGTTTGAGACAGTACCATTATATAAAATATAAAGGACTTTTTCTTACAAAATTATGTAAAAGTAATATGAGAAAACATTGATGATAGTACATTAAATCAATAAAGTAGGATATAAAATATACCATATGAGCTGAGCCATGTAAAATAAGGATTAGGAAAATATACTAAACTGGTAAGAGTAGATATATAATTGTAGCCAATTTTCTAAATTTTTAAAATACTGAACATATTTTCATTAGGAAGAAGTATGCTTTGCCACCATCAAATCTATGCAATGTTTATGATTCTAGGGTACTTATTGTTGTTGTTGTTGTTGTTGTTGTTAGGTGCCGTCGAGTCGGTATCCCCTGTACAACAGGGGAAACACTATTGTCAGTGCTTCTCTGCTGTTCATAGGGTTTTCAATGGCAGATTGATTTTTGGGAGGGGGTTGCCAGGTCCTTCTCCCAAGCCTACAGCTTCTGGTGTTCCCAGGCGGTCTCCTATCCAGGTACTAACCAGGCCCGACCTTGCTTAGCTTCCGAGATCTGATGGGATCAGATGCCACAGGGCTACAGCTGCAGACCCGGTACTTATTAGTACTATTAAAATGACACTAATTCTGTGCCCTTTTTCTTATGCATCTATATTTTTCTTTCTTTTTTTTTTTGTGCCGTACTAGGGTGGTTGAACCCAGGACCTTGCACACAGTAAGCAAGTGCTCTTCCACCGAGCTGCATTCTCATCCCTTTTTTTATCTTTTATTTTGAGACAGTGTCTCGTGCTAGTTTGCAGAGACTGCCTCTGGCCTTGAACTTGAGATCCTCTTGCCTTAGCCTCCCCAATCACTGTCTGTACAAGTATATAACCACCATGCTAGCCATATATCCTGCTTTCTTAACTACTAACTTGTTTAAAGAAAACATTTTATACTACATCCAGAAAGGGGTTGGCCATATACTTCACAAATGTACCAAATGGAAGATTTGGGTAAGGATTCAGGAGCCAGATCACAGGCTCTAATAAAAATCTAGGTATGGAGCTGGGCGTGATGGTGCATATCTATAATCCCAGCAGCTTGGGAGGTGGAGGCAGGAGGATCACAAGTTTGAGACCAGAGGCAGTCTGCATAACTTATCAAGACCCTGTCTCAAAAAGTAAAAAAAAATGGGGTGAAGGTGCAGCTCAGTGGCATAGCATTTGCAAAACATGCAAGCATGAGGCCCTGGATTCAACCCCTAGTAGCACACACACACACACACACAAAAAAAAAAAAAAAAAAAAAGAAAAAAATCTAGGTATGGAATAACCATGCTCAAGCAACTCCAAACATCCAAAAGAAGAGGAACAGATACTGCATTTCATGCTTTAGCAGGTCCCTAAAAGCCCATGGGCTTTGCCCAAAAACAACATATACAACTTCTGCTGGGAGCAGTGGCGCATGCCCGTAATCCCAGCAATTTGGGAGGCAGAGGCAGGAGGATCTCAAGTTCAAGACCAGAGGTAGTCTGCGTAATTTAGCGAGACCCTGTCTCAAAAAAGTAAAAAAATGGGCTGGGGTGTAGCTCAGTGGTACAGCACTTGCAAAGCCTGCAAGCACGAAGCCCTGGGTTCACCTCCTGGTACTGTTTTTTTAAAAAAAGGATAATAATAATAATAATAATAATATATAACTTCTGGGCCTCATTATACTCACTAACCTAGTAGTGTGATCATATGGCCCAGGCACTTAAGCATTAAGATATTCAAAAGTAACTATTGCATCAACCATACCAAGGGGCTGGGGCTTAGCTCAGTTGGTAGAGTGCTACTCTGCACTACCTGAGGACCCGGTTCCAACAAAAAAAAAAAAAAAAAAAAAAAAAAAAAAAAAAAAAAAAAAAAAAAAAAAAAAAAAAAAAAAAAAAAAAAAAAAAAAAAAAAAAAAAAAAAAAAAAAAGAGAGAGAGAGAGAGAGAGAGAGAGAGAGAGAGAGAAGGAGAGAAGGATGTGGCAATCCACTCCCAAAGCATCCTTAAATAATTAGCCATTGAAAACCTTATGAAGATTGATTGCTGCGAGTCAGAAATGACTCGACAGCACCTAACAACCACAGAGACATATATATCACACTTCACTAAATAGGATTTACTAAAGAATGAATAAATAAGCCAGGTCCCAGGGGACATGCCTATAATCCCAGCGACTTGGGAGTATGAGGCAGGGGATCAAGCATTTGAGGTCAGGAACAGCCTATGCAACTTAGCAAGATCTTGTCTCAAAATAAAAAATGTGCCAGAGGTGCAGATCAGCACGTGTAGAGCCCTAGGTTTGACCCCTAGTACTGCATCAAAAAGGGGGGAAAGCTGGGAATACAGCTCAGTGGTTGAGCACTTGCCTAGCATGTGTGAGGTCGTAGGTTCAACCCTCCAATACTACAAAAGAAAACAAAAACACACAAATAAGGAAACCAATAAGTACTGGGAAATGAGGAAAAAGATGTGATGTTTTCTGAGATGGAATCTTAAGAACCCAGGAAGATTTTGTAACTTCACACAATAAGATAGTGGTTTACCCTAGATAAGCAAGTTAGTATTACCTAGGAACTTGTTAGAGATGCAACTTTTTTTATCAGGCTTACAGGAAAGGGGAGGAAGATCAAACTATGCTTTAATAAAGTGGTTTTGATGTATGCTCAAGTTTGAAAATCAGTGTACTAGACCTTCACAAAGCCCAACCAAGTGGCTTTTAACAGATTTAACAAGTCTTCCTAGAACGTCCCTAAATTTGTAGTTCACTAATGACTGTACACATTTACAACTAGCCAACATCACTGCATTAACTGAATCATTAAAGATCTACCTTAACTGGGTGCCATGATGCATGATGATTGCAAGTTTGAGGCCAGAAGCAGCCTGCATAACTTAATGAGACCATGTCTCAAACAAAAAAGATTAAAAAGGGGCTAGGGATGCAGGTCAGTGGTAGAGCACTTGCCTAGCATGTGTGAGGCCCTGGGTTCAACTCCCCAGTATTGAAAAAAAACCTTGAAAAAAGATATCACAAAGTCGTTTTTTATAGATACCAAAATACAATATTCAATCCTTTTCCTAAAAGCATTGACCAAATCATTTTTTAAAACACTACATACAAAAACACAATAAAGACAACATGAAAAAAGATTTAGGAAACATGCACATACTTCTGTGAGTGCTCTATCACTGGACTATATATATCCCTATAGCCATTCATTCATTCATTTTATTGAGCCAGGGCCTCACTAAGTTACAGGTACCTAATGGCAACAACAAAAATAGCCTGACACTTGATGTGAGGTAACCATTAAATTAGCTACTAAAAAGCCAGCCATTAGGTGGGGAGAGAGAGGACGGGGAAAAGGAGTCATGAGAGGGTAAAGAGGAAGTGAACATGAGCAATGTACAATGAAATACACGTATGCAAATGTCATAATGAGACCCACTAAGTTGTACATTAAAAATTAATGATTTAAAATATTTTAAAAAGCCAGCCTTTAGCTAGGGTTGGTGGGGTACATCCTTAATTCCAGCACTTGGGAGGCTAAGGCAGGAGGATCACAAGTTCAAGGCCAGCCTGGGCTACATATTCAGTAACCTGGACACCTAGAGCAAGACCCTGTCTTAAAAAAAGAAAAAAGCAAGCCAGGCGCGGTGGTGCACGCCTGTAATCCCAGCGGCTCTGGAGGCAGAGGAAGGAGGATCGCAAGTTCGAGACTAGAGGTAGTCTGTGTAACGTAGTGAGACCCTGTCTCAAAAAGTAAAAAAGAAAAAAAGGGCTGGGGGTGCAGCTCAGTGGTCCAGCACTTGCAAAGCATGCAAGTGTGATGCCCTGGGTTCAACCCCCAGTACTGCCAAAAAAAAAAAAAAAAAAAAAAAAAAAAAAGAAAAAAAAGTAAAGCTAGGTGTCACATTTTTTTCCTAAGTAAAATTTCCAGGAATGGCTACCTTTCAAGCCCAGGCATATATTATCAATTAACCTCTAGTTATACCAAGCAATAGCTTGGGAGAGTTGAATTTTCCTGTAAGAGCTTTAATTAAAATCAGTACCAACATGAACTGATTGCTGATCGTGGCACTAAGTACCCTACATTTATTCTAAAACAACTTTGAAGTTAGATATAGTACATTCCCAGATGAGAAAACTCAAATCAGAGCTATTATAAGCAGGGCTAAGACTCAAAACCAGATCTTTTTGCTGCACTTTGTGTCCTTATACAGAACATTTGATATTGAGCTTTTTGTCCAGAAGCAAAGCTGCCAGTTCTGAACAGAGATTCTGCTACAAGAGCAGAAATTCATGAAATTCTTCAAATTTACTTCTTAATAACTGGGACAATTAAGGTATTCTGAAACTTAGTTAAGTTGCCTCAAATGGTTCTCTCAAGCGAATAAAGATAACTCAGGGATTCTGTGGATTGGAACCCAGGGCCCAGCGCTAAGCAATCACTTTACCACTGAGCCACAACCCCAGTCCCTTTTTTATTTTGATACATGGTCTTGTTAGGTTGTGCAGACCGCCTCTGGCTTTATAGTGCAATCCTCCTGCCTCTACCTCCTGAGTGGCTAGGATTATAGATGTGTGCCATGGCCCCCAACTTCGAATCCACTTTGACATACAAAAGACATATGTTGAAAGGAACTTTATGCTCCAATTTTTGTGCTCTTCCGGTTTTCACCCAAGACTCACCTCTGCCAAATGTTGTAGTCGAGTTAGCAGTGGGGTCCTCTTGTCAGATCCAAGACGCGTGATGTAGTTTGATCTTTTGCTAAATACATATAGAAGATTAAGAACTGCCAGCACCACTTGCATATCAGAGGAAGCCAATAAAGTTGTCAAATGCTATAAGGATAAAGAAAGACAAAGTTCAAGGTACCAAGCACTAAGCCCCAAAAACTTAAAATGCCAATGTAATCACCTGTCAATATTCACATAATTCTCAAGTTTCTTTTCTTTTTTTTTTTTTGTGGTACTGGGGGTTGAACCCAGGGCCCCGCGCCTGCATGCTCTGCAAGTGCTGGACCACTGAGCTGCGCCCTCAGCCCATTTTTTTACTTTTTGAGACAGGGTCTCGCTAAATTACGCAGACTGCCTCTGGTCTCAAACTTGCGATCCTCCCGCCTCCGCCTCCCGAGCCGCTGGGATTACAGGCGTGCACCACTGCGCCCGACTAGTTCTCAAGTTTCTTAGCCACAATACAAAACATTTTATAAGGCCAGGTGTGGTGGCGCATGCCTGTAATCCCAGCAACTCAGTAGAAGGAGCAGGAGGACTGCAAGTCTGAGCCCAAAAGCACCCTGCATAACTTAGTGAGACCCTTTATCAAGATATGTAACCTTACAATACAACAGCTCACCAGAAAGTATAATGTAAAAACAATAAAAATTTATATATATATATAAAACTAGCCATTCAAAATGGCATAGGTATCACCACAGGAGGAAGAGATTATAGGAGACAAATATGGAACTCAAGAACGTTTCCAAATAGACTAAAAGTAGTGTGTGACAGAAATAATTTTATGCTCCTCTATAACCATTATAACAAATATTAAAACAACATCCCTCATATAGAAGCTAAAGATATCAACAAGACTTAGTGGCAAGTATGTAAAACAAGACTACTACAATATAGTATATGCTCATTAAGTAACCCGAGAGTGACTTATTTTGGTTTTTAAATACAATTAAAATTTGCCAATACACTGAAGCATTTGGTCAGAATTAAAATCAATGTGTAATTTAGCTGGAAGTGAACCAAAGCATTTTCATTTACTCATTATCCTGAAGGCTATGGACTTCCTTGGAGAGCATGTTGTTGTTGTCCAGTCGGTATCCGACTCACAGCGACCCTCATGGGGTTTTCAATGGCTCACTGTTTCGGGATTGCCTTAGGAGTGGATTGACAGGTCCTTCTCCCATGTGTGCGGTGCTGGGAATTGAACTTGGGACCTCAGAGACTGCAGCGCAGCGCTCTACCAACTGAGCCAAATCCCAGCCCTTGGAGAGCATAGCTATTTCATTTTCAACAGACTGCTTTATCCACCCCCTACTTGAAAGACCTGTGTGCTAGACCTTTGATTCAGTTATTCCACATCTTTAAGTTATTTTTTTTCCTGTTTGCTTTTTCTGATTCTGGTTCTGTTTCTTTAGGAAAATTAATACACCCAAAATTAACAGGGCACCCAGCTAATGGTAATAAAAGTCCAAAGTTGTGCTAATGGAAAAGAAGTTTTCTTCTTACAGTGACTTTTTTGACCAATTCAAAGACTCACAGATTGCTCTGCTCACTTTAGTCTTCACAGACATAGAGGAGCTGTGGATACAGCCAGCCCTTATAGCTGTGGGTCCCATATCCATTGATTCAGTTAGCCATAGATGGAAATTAAAAAAAAAATGTGTCTCTACTGAACATGTACACTTTTTTCTTGTCAGTATTCCTTAAACAATATAGTACACCACCTGTTTATGTTGCATTTACATTGTGTTAGGTTTTATAAATAATTTACAGATGATCTACGGTATACAGGAAGATGTGTGTGAGTTATATGCAAAGACTACATCATTTTATAGACAGAACTTGAGAATGTGCAGATTTTGGTATAAATCCTCCCAAGGGGACTAAGGGAGGACTGTATATACTTTGGTAAGGGTATGGGAGAGTGGAGAAGAAATTGAAAAGCAGTAAATTAAAATCTAAAGAGTAGTAAGTTCATTTAATTAAGGAAATCAAATTATTTCTAATAGTTTAAGAGTAATTGTTGTTGTTGGTAGATGCCGTCGAGTTGGTATCAGACTCATAGCAACCCTACATACAACAGGGGAAACACTATTGTCAGTGCTTCTCTGCTGTTGATAGGGTTTTCAATGGTGGATTGATTTTTGAGAGTGGGTTGCCGGGTCCATCTCCCAAGCCTACAGCTTCTGGTGTTCCCAGGTGGTCTCCCATCCAGGTACTAACCAGGCCCGACCCTGCTTAGCTTCCAAGATCTGATGGGACTGGATGTCACAGGGCTACGGCTGCAGGCCTTAAGAGTAATTAGGGGCTGCTCAAATAAGCTAGGATAAAGATCAATACCTGCAAATTCCCTAGAATACTTCAATACATGTACTGCATTTCTTGCTTATTTCTTGAATCTTGAATAGGTAGAGTGAAGGTGATGGATTTAATCCAGGGCCTTGCGTATATTAGGTAAGCACTTTACCTGTAAGCTCCACCCTGAGCATTATCTTTGACATAGAAAAACCCAGAGCTCCATAATGAAAAGGAAAGAACTCACTATCAGAGAAATACCAATTCAGTTGTTTGTGTCTATATTCAATTCTAGTTAAGAACAGATCACATATAGGCTTGAACCTCCCCTACCTCTATAGAACTGTACAGATGCCGGGAAAAGCTGTACTCAATGAGCAAGGCTGTGAAATTCAACACAGCCAAGAGAAGCATTTTCAGTTGCTCTCTTTCTGGCCTGTCACATACGAGCATCCACGACATATTCTCCACTGTTTGTCCAGCATCTGCCAGAATTCCATCAAAGCGATCCAACAGGTCCACCCAGTGATATAACTCGCACTGGAGAGAAAGGAAGAGAAAGATATAAGAATATGGTAAAAGGAGCTGGGTATGGTGGCATACACCTGTAAACCCAGCACTCATGAGGATAAGGCAGGAGTATGGGGAGTTTAAAGCCAGTCTAAGCTATGTATAGGGAGATTGTCTCAAAAAAAAAAAAAAAAAAAAAAAAAAAAAAAAAAAAAAAAAAAAAAAAAAAAAAAAAGAAAAGAAAAAGATAAAGATTACAGGCATGTACCACCATGTCCACCTATACTTGAACTAATATGAAGACCGCGAAGCATGAGGCCTAGATAAATTCACTTCCCACCTTTGCCCATGAGAAAGAACATATTCTGAGCTAAAAGGGCCTGAGTTTGTTGTTATACCCATCAAGGTAATGTGTTACCAACAGTAGGCACCACTGAATTCCTAACACTAGGTCTTCATAGGGAGAATTCTGGCTACAGGCTAAGGTCTACAAATACAAGGAATGTCCCTCTGAGAACCCATTTTATTTGGAGTTAATTTTTAGAGTTATTTGAGGGACAAAAATTAAATTAAAAGTAAAAATCCAGAGACTATCTGGAACATTTTACCATCTCCTGTGCAAGCACTCCTTATCCTCAGCTACAAATTTGTTTTTGCAACCATTTAGGCTGAAAGTCACCGGTCTAGAGTGTGCTAGATGCTTCTTATTAAGTAATTGATCAATCAGGCTACCCTACTGTGGTATCTCTTGCCATATCAGAGTGTACAAAACAATGTGGTACTATATAAGTCCTATATTTTGGGAGCCTGGGTTCACATACCTTTCCAATGTTCCATGTTTTGATTTGCTGCAGTTCCAAGAGGAGTTGCTCATCATTACAAACTTTGAGTTTGTCTATTAAGGCTCTGCAGTCTGCAGGCTGAGAAAAAATATTCATGAAAAGTGTTTAGGAATGAGACACAGAGAATGAGAAAAGTAACCCTTAAGCCCATATAGTAATTTAGCTTTTGCTTATAATAAAACTGGAGATCTATCAGAAGATCACTTGGGATTAAAATAGAAACCTCATGAGGAAATACTTTTATTTCCTTACAATCCATCGATGCATTTAAAAAAACCTAGATAAACGTATAGATTTAGACAAATTACTTAGAAGGGTAGAGACAACAGAAATAAAGGAAGTAAGCTAAGCACCTATAAAACTAAAACTAAGGAAATTAGACCATGGTCTGAAAGGTAACTAGAATGCCTTGAAGGATGTACTTAATCAGAGAAAAACAAAAAGCTCTAGTGAATTCATAGTTAAAGGAAAAGGCTAACATTGGCTTATTTTTCTACAACCTCCAACCCTCCAATTATAGGAAGGCAAAGAGCTTCTGAACTTTGTAAAACTAAGACTCCATTCTTTCTTGCGGTTCCTATTTCCATACATTCCTGCTCTCTTGTACAGATGAATAGGACTGTTTGTCAGGTAACAAGGAGTGAATTGAGAGTTTATAGTAAAGGTTCTGAAAGTGGAAGGGAGAAATGGGATAGGATCTGGGACAGAGAAGCATTCTATTAATGGACAGCAGCTGGGAGAAGTGACTACACTTGTTCTTTAACTCTACAAAGGGAGTATGGTGTCCTGGAAACAGGCCTAGATTTGGAACCAAACAAATCTGGGTTTAGCTTTGGGTTTTATGTTTACTCAACTGTTTGATCATGAGCAAGGCCAATTCTCAGCTACTTTTCTTACCAAGAAAAAGGAACTAATAGCTTCTGGAAATGAAGTTTAAATATCTGTAACATACATAAAGTACTTATTTCAAATAACAGGAGCTAAAATATTGATAGACAGCATACTACCACAAAGAACATGGGCCCTGGGAATTAGGTAGTCAGTAAGTTTGCTCTTTGAGTCTCAGGATCCTCTTCTGCAAAATGAACTACCACCACCTATATATCCAGTATGCTGCCGTAAGATTTAAAACTGAGGGAAATGCATTTTTTGTCACCCAAAACAAAACATGGAATAGGGGCTTTAAAAACATAGATGGTTTCCTTTAAACCAAGTCTCCAAACTTTTCTCTCCATATAGGAAGCATTTTTAAGAGCTACCTCCAATTTTTGTGATAAGTAAATGTACAGAAAATCCTTAACATAAAATCCTTCCATAAACCTGGCCTACACTCTTTTCTCCTTTCCTTGAAGTATAATTTGAGGGAAAGGCAGTGAAGTAGAAGCAATAGGTAACATTGGCAATTAAAATCACCTGTTCATGCAGTTCATTTTTTTGTCTTCTGGATCTCCCTGAACCTAATACCAAATATACCGCTTTATTTTTTATTTTTATTTTTATTTTTTTGGTACTGGGGGTTGAACCCAGGGCCTTGTGCTTGCAAGTACCAGACCACTGAGCTGCACCCCAGCCCATTTTTTTACTTTTTGAGACAGGGTCTGGTCTTGAACTTGAGATCCTCCTGCCTCAGCCTCCCGAGCCACTGGGATTACAGGCATGTGCCACCACGCCGGGCTACTGCTTCAACTTCTAATGGAATGCTACTACTATGCAAATCATGATTAACATTTAGGTCCTGTAATAACTTGGTGTGCCTCATAATCAGGCATTCAGTCTCCTACAAGGCCCAATATCACACCAGAAGCTGCTTTTTTTCCTAATGTAAAACAGTTTTTGGCAGAGGATAGTATGGTCCAGACTCTCAGGGTCCTACCTGTGATTCTGATTTGGGGCCTGCAGAATGTATTACATGGCAGCTTTGGCTATCACCTAAATGAGGCAACTGGGTCTCCTAGATCATAACTTCCAGGCAGGAAGGGCAGCTTGCATCAAAACCTGGACTTTTTACAGAGTCTTCCCTAGATACAAGCCTCACTAACACTTGAGCATTGCCCACTGAATGCTTTAGAGATTATCCAGTAAAGAAGTCAAAACAACATGCCCAAATGTGACCTATGTTGGCTCCAAAATCCAAAGAGGCACACCATATATTGTTCTTTTTTTCATGGTGTGTGCTACAAAGTACAGTAACTTGCCTCTCATTTGCAAAGGAACATTATTCAAACATTCTGCAGACCTTGGGACCCTGAAATTTTCCTGATGTGGCAGGCCCTCAAGCTTTCACAGGATTCATCTCTAATTCTTTGGCATACATATGAGTGAGGCAACTAGTAAGGTGCTTCTGTTTTCCGCTCACCAGATCCAGTTAGCCTAACAGCATCCTTACTGTCTTGTCCCTGCCACATAAACGAAAACTGAGTATGACTTTCCTTACTCACGGTAGCATGAAAGAATGCACTTGAGAATTCAACTTCTGCATACCAAGTATCAGGGTTTATATGAATGTTTCAACAGCTATCAAATCTAGGGGGAAAAAATCCTTCACACTGCTGCCAATATACAATAAAAACATTTCTTAAAAATCAATAAAAACATTTCTTAAAAATACCTAGGCTTAGTTGGGTATGGTGGCATATTCCTATAATTCCAGCATTTGGGAGGCTGAGATAGGTCAGCTTGGACTGTGTAGTGAGACCTTGTCTCAAGAAACAAATTAAGCACAAAAACAATAATATGAAACCTAGTATTGACTACAATTTGGGAAACTGGACACTCTTGTATGCTACTGGAGGAAAATAGGCTTGATACGGTCAGTGACTTAAAAAGTTCCATTTCTAGGAGTTTATCCCAAGTAATTTGCTGTTGTTGTTGTTGTTAGGTGCCGTCGAGTCGATATCCAACTCATAGCAACCCTCATAGGGTTTTCAATGGCTGTTTCGGGATTGCCTTGGGAATGGATTGCCAGGTCCTTCTCCCATTTTTGCGGTGCTGGGAATTAAACTTGGGACCTCAGAGACTGCAGAGCAGCACTCTACTGACTGAGCTAAATCCCAGCTCTTGCGAGTAGCTAGGAAATATGAATCAGATATTTGTATATGAGTGTGACTCCAAAAGCAAATATCTTATAATTCACTAGGTTAAAAAAATTAAAATTTGCATTTCTCTATCTACAAGGTCAGATCTTTCCAGAAGTTTATGGCCTTTGTTCTTTTCTGAAATGTTCTATGCCCCTTGTCACTGGGATATTTATTTCTCTTACTCCTACTGACTTAGACTACTAAAGACATTAACTACATTGGGTTACAAGTATTTTCTCTAGCTTGTCATTTCCCCTGAGCTTTACTGATGTATAACTGGTATATACAAAAAGCACACAATTAACAAATACAATTTGCTGAGTTTGGGTGGAGGTATACATTCACATGATCATCACCACAATCTAAGCAACCATCACCTCCAAGTATTCTTGTGTCCCTTTGTGTGTGGGGGTGGGGGACTGGGTGTGAGAAACAACATGAGATCTACCCTCTTACAATTCTAAGTACACAATACTTTATTGTGAACTACAGGCACTATGTTCCACAGTAGCTCTCTGGAACTTACTCATCTTATATAACCGTAACTTGATTTCCATTGATCAACTTCCCGAGTCCCTTTCTTACAACCACTATTCTGTTGTCTACTTCTATACCTTTCACTATTTTAGATGCTTCTTTTAAGAGGAATCGTGTAGTATCTGTCCCCCTGTGATTGTATTATCTCACTTTTCAGGTCTTCTATGGGTTAATTTCAAAACTATTAAGAAACTCCTATGAGTCAGATACTGACTCGACGGCACCTAACAACAACAACAACATGGGTTAATTTCAAAACTATTAAGAAACTCCTACAATTAAATAGCAAAAACCCAAATAACCCAATTTAAAAACAAGCAAAGGGACTGGAATACATTTTTCCAAAGCAGACATATAAATGGCCAACAGGTATATACAAAAGTACTGAACATCACTAAAAACCATGCAAATGCAAATCAAAACCACAACAAGATATACTTCATACCTATTCAAATATCTACTGTCATGTGTCCTTTTATTTTGGATATGATATTTTACATTTCCATCTTATTTTTTTTCCTTTGTTTTCATGTCTGGAAGAGTAATTCCCACCTCAAACCAGGTAAACATTCACCTGTATGTTCTACTTGTATAATTTTTTTAAAAAATATCTGACTTTTGATTCATTTACAATTTACTGTAGTGTAGCAGCCCCCTACACCTACAAGTCAAAATACTTGTCCTGGCACAATTTACTGACATACTATGCTTCTCCCAAGATATATAATCCCTCTATTATGTTAAATTCTTACGTATGCTAGGATCATTTTCTTGACACACAGTTCTCTCATCAATAGATTCTTACACTGATACCAGTGTCTTCATTGTAAGTTCTTCAGGTAAGTTTTTCTTCTCTTTCCTTTTTTTCAGTACTGGGGGTTGAACTCAGTGCCTTTGTGCATGTTAGGCAAGGGCTTTACCACTGAGCTACACCTCCAACCCCTTTATTTTGAGACACGGTCTCACTAGAGTTGTGCAGGCTGCCTCTGGCCTCAATCTTGCAATCCTCCTGCCTTAGCCTCTCAAGTTGCTGAGATTAAAGGTTTGTGCCATAGTGTCTAGCTTAAGTTTTTCTTTTCACCATTCATTTTTCAAAGGTATTCTAGTGTATGATTATCAAAAGTTCTGGATATCAAAACACACCAAAAACAAAAATAAAAGCAAATGAAAGAATATGCAACTGATAAGAAAATGAATGTAGTTGATATACATGGCATTCAGTAATAAACAGTTATCTCAAAGTCAAGTACAAAATGAAAGGCACAAGAGAACTGATAAAAGGACAATAAACTTACCATTTTTATTTTCTAAAAAAAAAACCACAACAAACAAACAAACAAACAACTGAGAAAGCTCCAACAGCCATAGTTGGAATTTGAATCCATGTCTGCTTTTCCCATTATACCACATTGCCATCATTCAATGTATTAAAATACTAGCCTAAGAGCTCACTTCAGGTACTGATAGCTACAAAGTATTATTCAGTGTTTACTTTTCATTGGTCACCTGGCCATTCATTTTTAATAAAGGGAAGTTCAAAATGAAATTTGACTGTTTCAAGGCAAGTTGGTATTTTTTTCTCTTTTCCTTCCTTTTTCTTTTTTGTGGTGATGAGGATCAAACCAT
Organism: Pedetes capensis; assembly: GCA_007922755.1. Lineage (NCBI taxonomy): Eukaryota > Metazoa > Chordata > Mammalia > Rodentia > Pedetidae > Pedetes > Pedetes capensis. The sequence continues at coordinate 39,204 of VMDO01006731.1, forward strand.
GGGCCTCAAGAATACTAGGCAAGTGCTCTACCACTGACCTATTCCTCCAGCCCCAAAGGTAAATTCGAGTGATGACATATTTGGAAATTCAGTACATGTGAACTGAACACAAAGACTTTCTTTTTCTGAAATGAAGAAAACACAGGCAAAGCAAAAGCAAACTTTTGGATACTCACAGCCTCAGTAGGTGTCTTTTTCAGTTTAGTCCTGTCTACTTTCATGTTTTCAATTTTCTGTTTTATGATCTGAAAAAGAAAATCCCCAAAGAAGTGAGAACTTAAAAGTTGCAATCTTAAGCTCTACATGTTTGGCCAGAGACAATTTAAGATGAAGAACATGCAAAATGCCTAAAGTAAAAACACTGGAGTTATGATGCTATGCTGACTCATACACAGCTATGAGGTAGAGGAGCTAAAGAATCTCTTTAGATGACACTGGCATACATCCCTGTTAGATAAGCCTGAAAGCAAATTAAATCAAAACAAAATGCTTTCTTTCTCTTTTACAAGCATCTCAAACCATTGATTTACAATAAAAATATATGACGTTCATAACACCTCAGGATGGAAACTAAGCATATTCCTGTAGTTATTCTGGAAAACTTGGCAATTTCACTTCTAAGAATTTATCCAAAGAAATTTAAAAGGATGGGCACAAATATTTAACCACAAGAATCCAGGCTGCATGGCCACAGATAGTAGTGAAAAACCTGAAGGGACCAAATGTCCAAAACAGGATTGGTTAAAATGGAGGATTACACAACTGTTAAAAAATAGTGTGGGCAATTATATAACACAGAGAGACTCATGATGAAATAAAAAGGTTACAACATGGAATGTACGATATAAATTTATGTCTAAAGAAAACAGATTAGAAAGGATATGCACCAAAATGTTAATGCATTGCTAGCCAGAAGGATTATATATTACTTCAGCTATGTGTCCCTTTTATTGCTTTTACCAATAAGATATATGAGTTGTGTATTTGTCCTTAGAACAAAGGTAATACAATATTGTTAGCAATGTATAAGTTTCCTACTAGAAACATCCTGAATGTGGAGCACCATCACTTAACTAACTAAGGTCATGCACATAATTTAGAAGGCTCAAAAGTAGACAACAGTCTGATAGGACCCACACTATAGTCCCTAATTGATCTTTGATGGCACACAAGTCCTTTAAGATGCTCTGACCATGCCATAGGAAGAAATCAAAGATTTTCACATTAGTAAATAGCACACACTCACAGAGGCAGAGGCAGACTGTAGGCTATTTAGAAAGATCAAGTACTAACAATGTATGTGCTATGTAGCAGTTACTGGAGGTCAGTATCCCTCTCCCAAGAAGGCTGTCATAATATAAAGATGATCAAGCTTAAGTACAAATTTTAGGCAGCTTTTGGCCTAGGTTTAGTCCAATATACTCAGTACTGTGGAAATAGCATCTAATTCTCTGCATAGCCTGCAGCCATTCAATGAATGGGCATTTGAGAAGAGTTGGTGAAAAAACTCAATACATTCTAAGACATTTTATTTTGGTTTTAACTGACACATAAAAATCATAAATACTTGTGTGGTACTGTGTCATTTTTGATACATGTATATAATGCATAAGGATTATATCACAGCAATTGTTGTTGTTGCTAGGTGCCATCGAGTCGGTATCCAACTCATAGCGACCCTAAGTACAACAGGCGAAAAACTATTATCAGTGCTTCTCTGCTGTTCATAGGGTTTTCAATGGCAGATTGATTTTTGGGAGTGGGTTTCTGGGTCGTCTCCCAAGCCTGCAGCACCTGGTGTTCCCACGTGGTCACCCATCTGAGTACTAACCAGGCCTGACACTGTTTAGCTTCCGAGATCTGACGGGATTGGATGCCACAAGGCTACGGCTGCAAGCTTCACAGTAATTAGTATATCCATTATTTTAAATATGTAGTATCTAAAATGTTTTGATAGAGACCATCCCTGAAGAAAAAAGATGTCACTCTACAGTTAATTTAGGATATGTAATCCCACACTACTTTAAAAAAATTACTCCAACATCTAATACTTTGAGGTTATCGGCAACAAGCTTTTGTATCTAAAATGAAGCCAAAAGAAATCTGACAAAAACCTTACCTACGCAGTGGAAACTATAAACTGAACTATTTGTACACTTATTCTCAGGCTTGCCTTTTTTCTCCTTTTCTTACAAAGCTTCTTACACTCATGGCTTAGAAAGAGTGGCTGTCACACTATTGGGGCTGCAGTCATTTGCAGAGAAGCAAACTGCTTCTGCTGCAAGAAGTTAACAATGAGGCTACACAACCCAAATTGATAAGGAAGAAATAAAACTGTCCCTATTTCTAGATGACAAAGGATTAACTACACAGAAAAATCCCAAGATATTCATAAAAAATTTCCTAGTGTTAATAATTGATGTCAGCAGTCATAGGATACAAGATAAACACAAAATGGATATGTGAAGTTCAAAGTTAAAAATATACCATTCATTAATTGCTCAAAAATAATAAATTACTGAGGTGTAAATCTGTAAAACATGTATAGGACCTATATGCTAAAAACCATAAAATAGTGACAAAAAACCAAAGATGATCAAAATATATGGTCATATCTAAGACTTAACATAGCAGAAACATCAAATCTCCTAGAATTGACATATAGGTTTAATATTATTCCTATTTAAATCCTAGCAATTTTTTAAATCAATAAACTTGGACTATTCTAAAGTATATGTGAAAAGGCAAAGGAATGACAACAGCTTGAAAAAAATAAAGAAGATTAATCACTCTACCCATTTTGTTTTGTTTTGTTTGAGACAGGGTCTTGTTATGTAGCCCAGGCTGGCCTGGAACTCATGATCCTTCTGCCTTAGCCTCCTGAGTGCCGAGATTATAGGTGTACACCACCCTGCCCAGCTCACTGTTTTTCTTTTTTTGGCTTAGAAAACAAAAATTTATTATCTCAGTTTTTACAATTAACTGACAAATACAAATTGTATGTATTTATGGGGCACAAATTATAGAATGGCTAAAACAAGCTAATTATTATATTTACTGTCTCACATACTCACATTTTTGTGGTGAGAACAATTAAAATCTACTAACAATTTTTATATACATTATTAACTACAGTCACTATGTTGTACATACAGTAGATCTCTCAGCCATACCACCTTCGCGTCTGATCTCATCAGATCTCAGAAGCTAAGCAGCGTAGGTCCTGGTTAGTACTTGGGTGGGAGACTATCTGGGAACACTGAGTGCTGTAGGCTTAGGGGAAGGACCTGGCAGCAGACTCCCAAAACAATCTGTCATCGAAACCTCTATGAATAGCAGAGAAGCACTGACACTAGTGCCAGGCATGGCAGAATGTCAAGTAGTGTTTTGTTCTGTTGCATATAGGGTTACTGAGTCAAACCCAACTCGATGGCACCTAACAACTAAAATTCTGTGTCCCTGGACTAACATTTCTCCATATCTCCAGCAAATACTATTCTATTCCGTACTTCCATGTCACTCTACCCAATATTAAAATTTATTTTATATATCCTTCTACAGAAATCGAGACTGTGTAGTATTGGCTGAGGGACAGACTAGAGAACCCAGAAATAGACTCCTACAAATATACTCAACTAAATTTTGAAATAGACTAAAAAGCAATTCCAAAGATAGTTTTATTAATGAAGGGTGCCCAAATAAGACAACTACAGGCAAAAAGATGAACTGACCTAAGTTTCACATCTTATCTAAAAATTAACTCAAAACAGATTAGAATTAAATGTAAAACTATAAAACTTACTGGAAAAAATATTTGCAAACCATATATAGTACCTAGAATATATAAAGAACACCCAAAATTCAATAGTAAAAAAAGAAAATCGGTAAACTATCAACAGAAGACTACCTGTTTAAACCACTAAAAAACAGCTACAAAAAAACCCCACAATTAATATCATACTTAATGGTGAGAAACCAGAACCTTCCCCACTAAGATCAGGAACAAGAAAGGATGATCCTTCCTAACACTGCTTTTCAATATTGTATTGAAAGTCCTAGCTATGCAATAAAATAAGGTATACAGATTGGGAAGGAAGACACAAAACTGTTTTTTTTTTTTTCTTTTTTCTTTGCAGTACTGGGGGTTGAACCCAGGGCCTCGCCTGCATGCTTTGCAAGTGCTATACCAGTGAGCTGGACTCCCAGCCGCCCTCCCCCTTTTTTTAACTTTTTGAGACAGGGTCTCTCTAAATTACGCAGACTGCCTCTGGTCTCAAACTTGCGATCTTCCTGCCTCTGCCTCCCGAGTTGCTGGGATTACAGGCGTCGCCACCGCACCCGGCCAAAACTGTCTTTTCATAGATAACACAACCCACCTATGTAAAAAATCGAAGAGAAGAGAAAAATCTGCTCCTGGAACCAGTAAGTGATTATAGCAAAGGTGCAGGATATGAAGTTAATATAACTATTCTATACACCAGCAGGGCTGGGATTTAGCTCAGTGGGTAGAGCGCTGCGCTGCAGTCTCTGAGGCCCCGAGTTCAATTCCCAGCACCGCAAAAATGGGAGAAGGACCTGGCAATCCACTCCCAAGGCAATCCCAAAGCACTCAGCCATTGAAAACCCTATGAGGGTCGCTATGAGTCGGATACCGACTTGATGGCACCTAACAACAACAACAACATACACCAGCAAGGGGCTGAGATTTAGCTCAATTGGTAAGAGTACCACTCTGCAGTCTCTGAGATCTCAAGTTCGATTCCCAGCACCACAAAAATGGGAGAAGGACATGGCAAACCACTCCCAAAGCAATCCTGAAACAATCAGCCATTGAAAACCCTCTGAGGGTCTCAATGAGTCAGACACGACTCGATGGCACCTAACAACAACAATAACATACATCAGCAATGAACAAGTGGAATTTGAAATTAAAACAATACCGTTTACATTAGTAACCAAAAACTAATACTTAGGTATAAACCAACCAAAATATGTACAAGGTCTAGATGAAGGAAACTACAAATCACTGGTAAATGAAACAAGAAAAACAATTAGAGAGATATTTCATGTTCATGGATAGGAAGATTCAGTATCATCAAGATGTCAGTTCTTCCCAACTTGATCTATACATTCAATGCAACCTCAACAAAAATTTCAGCAAGACTGATGGTGCACGCCTACAATCTCAGCACTTGGGAGACTGAGGCAGGAGAATCAATGTGAGTTCAATGTCAGCCTGGGCTACACAGCGAGACCGTGTCACAAAACAACAACAACAACAACAACAACAACAACAACAACAGCAGCAGCAGCAGCAGCAGCAGCCGCCCTAAAATTTTACCAAGTTATTTTATGGATATTGACAAACTGATTCTGAAGTTTATACAGAGAGGCAAAAGATTCAGAATAGCCAACACAACATCAAGAACAAGGTTGGCGCTTCGGGAATCAATATGAAATACCTCAGAAAACTAAAAATAGAACTGCCATATGACCCAGTTATACCACCACTGGGAATATACCCAAAGGGAGACAAGTCATCATACCCGAGACACCTGCACCTCCATATTCAATGCAGCACTTTTCATAATATCAAGGATATGGAATCAACTAAGGTGCCCATCAACAGAAGAATGGATGAAAAATTATGGTACACATACACAATGGAATACTACTCAGCAATTAAAAAAATCAAATAGTGTCATTTGCAGCAAACTAGATGGACCTGGAGAACATCATCTTAAGCAAACAAACACAAGCCCCCAAAGACAAATACCGTATGTTCTCACGCACATGTGGATGCTGAATCACTTAAAGGAAGGAAAAATTCTACACATAAAAAATATAAAAAATGCACAACTGAACCAGCATAGAAGGGAAAATTTAAGGAGTAGAAAGGAGGGAGGGATCTAGCAGAGGGAAGAGAAGATTGGAGAAGTTGGGATGGGGAGGAGGGACAATAGGGAGGGATGAAGGCGGAGAGGGCAATCTCAATGTAAACAGTACTACTTTATGAGTATGTTGGAAAAATAGGGGAAGATAACCCAAATTAGTATCAAAGTTTAACTACAAACTAGCCATAAGGCTCCATAAATTTTGTGGGTTGATGAAAGTGTTGCTAGAAGTGATGTAAGGTATGCATAATGGAAAAATCCACTGCTGTATTACTCTATATCCCATCAACATTTACTAATAAAGGGGGAAAAAAGAACAAGGGTGGAGGACTAAGACTGGCTCTTCAAAACTTACAAAGCTACAGTAATCAAGAGTATGTGGTATTGGTGAAAAAATAAACAGGTCAGTAGAACAGAACAGAGGCCCAAAATGGACCCATATAAATATAGCCAACTAATCTTTGACAAAGCAAGGGCATTATATGGATGAAAAAGTCTTTTTAAAAAATAGTGCTGGAAAAACTGGACATCTATATACAAGTAAAATCTAGACCAACATTACACTTTACTCAAAATGGATCTCAGACCTAAATATAAAATAGCACTTCCTCCTAGAAGATAACACAGAAGAAAATCTAGATGGCAGAGTTTGGTGATGACTTTTTAGATATAAACAAATGCATGAACTATCTAAGAAAGCAAGAATTTTAAACTAGACTTCATTAAAATTAAAGTCTTCTGCTCGGTGTGATACACTGTCAAGAGAATAAAAAGACAAACCAGAGACTAGAGAAAATATTTGCAAGAGACATAATAGGTTGGGGTATGACTCAGAGTGCTTGCCTCGAATGCACAATGCCCTGGGTTCAATTCCCAGTTCTGAAAAAAATGCACAGAAAGGACTGTTACCCCAAAATACAGAAAGAACTCCTAAAAGTCAACAGTAAGATAAGTCAATGAAAAAGTGGGTCAAAGACCTTAACAGACATCTCATCAATGATATACAGATGGCAAATAAACTTATGAAACGATGCTCCACATCACAGTCATCAAAACAATGTAAATTAAACCAACAATGAGATAACACATATACACCTAATTTAATGACCAAACCCAGAACACAGACAACATCAAATGCTGGCAAAGATGTGGAACAATAGGAACTCTCATTCATTGCTGGTGGGAATGTAAAATGGTACAGTTACTTTCAAAGATGACTTTTATAAAATTAAACATGTTCTTTAACCATAGGTCTCAATAATCACATCCCTTAGTGTTTACCCAAATAAGTTTTTTTCTGTTAAAAAAACAAAAATGAAATCTTTTATTTGTAATTTTAAGGGGAAATAGTCTCCTTAATATTAAGTTAATGTGAACATATCAACTTAAACCCACAAGGCACAAAAGACACAGTATAGCAGTTCTTTTTAACAAAACTGTAAAGTGATTTACTTTTTTGAGTAAACAAAAATAGTAAACTTAATCCTAATATAATTTCTTAAAATCCTAACTCTAACAAGGAAATAGCCTGTGGTGACTTCTAGTTTGGCAGACTGAAAATTTGTTTTTATCCTCTTTGGGCCTTATTTTATAGAATCCCATTTTTCCCCCCAACTAATGGGGGATCGAACCTAGGGCCTTTTGCATGCTACATAAGTGCTCTACCACTGAGCACACTCTTAACTGCCTTTTTTGTTGTTGTTGTTTTTCCTTTTTACTTTTGAGACAGGGTCTCATTAAGTTGCACAGGTTACTTCTGGCCTCAAATTAAGTTGCACAGGTTACTTCTGGCCTCAAATTCATGATACTCCTGCCTTAGCCTCCAGAGTCACTGGAATTACAGGCTTGTGCCCTAGTACCCAGCCTTCCCTTTGTTTTTACTAGCATTTTCATTAGTCAGTCCATAACATAGACAGTTTAGGTAAAAATGTTACCCTAGTAAGTTAAAAACATACGTCTACATATAAATACCTGCACCAACTGTTAATAAAAGTTCTATTTATAATTGCCCAAACTTGGAGGCAACGAAGATGTTCTTTGGTAGATGAACAAATAAAACTGTGGTATAGCCAGATAACTGAGTATTATTCAGTACTACAAAGAAATGGGCTATTAAGTCATGAACAAACATGGAGAAAACTTAAAACTCATATTATGAAGTGAAAGAAGCAATTTGGAAAATGAGTACATACATACTGTATGATCCCAACTATATGAATTTCTAGAAAAGAAAAAAAACTATAGACAGTAAAAGACCAGGGCTGTCAGGGTTTGTAAGGAGAGATGGATGAATAGATGGGAGCAGGGCATATTTTAAGGACAGTGAAATTATTTTGTATGATACTATGATGATGGGCACATGTTATAAATATACCCAACCCCCCAAAACGTCCAACATCAAGGGTAAATCCTAATGTAAACTATGGTCTTTGGATGATAATGTGTCAATGCAGCTTCATCAATTATAAGAAATATATGTCATCCTGGTGAAGGAATGTAGATAATGAGGGAGGCTGTCATGTGTGTGGACAGTGGATATACTGGAAATTTTCAATTTTGCTGTGAACGTGTGTGTGTGTGTGTGTGTGTGTGTCTGTGTGTGTGTGTGTGTGTGTGTCTGTGTGAGGTGCCGTTGAGTCGGTATCCGATTCATAGAGACCCTCAAGGTTTTCAATGGCTGACTGTTTCGGGATTGCCTTGGGAGTGGATTGCCAGGTCCTTCTCCCATTTTTGTGCTGCTGGGAATTGAACTTGGGTCCTCAGAGACTGCAGCACAGTGCTGTACCAACTGAGCTAAAGCCCAGCCCCATAGCGACCCTCATAGGGTTTTCAATGGCTGACTGTTTTGGGATTGCCTTGGGAGTGGATTGCCAGGTCCTTCTCCCATTTTTGTGGTGCTGGGAATTAAACTTGGGACCTCAGAGACTGTAGCGCAGCGCTCTACCAACATAGAACTACTCTAAAGGTAGTCTATTTTTGAAAAAAATCAATCTTCCAAAACAAAGGCACAAAGTAACTTATACACTGAAATAAGCAAATCACAACCATCTTTTTAAAAAAAATGTAGATGAGGTCACTGGTAAATCTTCATACAAATAAACATCTTGCTGTAACTAAAGCTATTTTGACTTACGATACTGTACTGTTCAAGTGTCTAGAACACAAAGGCTGGCTGGCTAATGAAGAAAAGTAATTTACTGGAAGGATATCTGATAGCTCACAGAACTGACAGAAGGCTAGAGATCCACATTCAGAAAACTTGGTAGAACTAAGAAAACTAGGTGCCTGGAACTACAGCCAAGGACCTCCCACAAATGCAGCTTAGTTGGGGATGCTTCTGCTGCCAACACCAGACTTTGATGCCTAGAAGCTACTGCCGGTGGCAAAATGATTTGTAAATTGTCTCAGGTTATTTGCATCAGTGGTTCTCTAAGTCCCAAGGTGTGAGTATCTGATGCACCACACACAATGTCCCCATAACAAGTGTAATACTAACCTGGTTTCTGTAATTCTACTGCAATAAATGTTTATAATTTAAAAAACAAGGCACTGTCCTTGAGACATCAATTAAGAAAATTCAGAAGTTTTGTTCCCAGTTGTTATACTTGTAAGCTAGTTTCATAGTAGGAGGGGGGAATACTTTTTGAGTGCCCACCACAAGCCAGACAATATTTAGGCTATTTTTTCCAAGGTGTGTTAGAGCAGTGGTCCCCAAACATTTTAGCACAAGGGACTAGTTTCATGGGAGATAATTTTTCCACAGACCGGGGACTTGGTGGTGCTTTCAGGATGATTCAAGTGATAGGAAGCAGCTATAAATATAGATAAAGCTTCATTCACTCACCCACCACTCACCTCTTGCTGTGTGGTCTATTCCTAACAGGCCACAGACTGGCAGCGGAGGTTAGGGACCCCTGTGTTAGAGTATCTTGCTCTGTATTTAAGAAATGTTGCAAAGAGAATATCCCTTATTCTAGGATAGTCACATGGACTGACATTACTAATGACTCGAAGATATCTTGAGTAAAAAGGTAATTAGGTCACAGAACATGTTTTTTGAAGTGGCATCTAATGAAAATCTACCAATTCAACTATTCCAGAAAACACACTTTGATTTGAACATATGTGCTGCCACAGCAGGCACACAGAGATTACTCCTGGAGACATGCTGTCCAAGGGCTTCATATAATATTCTTTCATATAAGAATATTCTTTCAGCTAAGTTTTGTACATATTCACAGAAAACTGAGGCTCAGAGGAAAACATAGTACCTTGCCTTGTTAGTAAATGTTGCCACCAAGACAACAAATGCTTACAGATGAAAATACAAATCTCTAAAAGACTCTCCTACACTTTAGATTTTATTGCTCAAAAAAATATTCCAAGAAGCTGGAGCACAAACAAGGTAAGAATCTAAGATACTGCCAATTTCACTAATGAAGGGAACAACTGGGAAATGAGTTCTACTTAGAAGTCAAACAGGTGAAATCCTCATTACATAAAAAAAAAAAAAACCTCTAACAAAAAGAAGTTAGTTTGAAACAAATCCCTGGAAATGTCCTGCTGCCTCTGTTGGGTCAAGACCAGAACTCTTGAGCACTAAACCATCTCTATGTATCATAAAATACTCCTTCATAAACTTACGTTTATGAATACTGAATATACCATGGATTGCAAAAAGAACCAACAGATCTGTCCTAGAAGAAGTACAACCAGAATATTCCTTGGAAGCTAGGATAGCTAGACTGCATCTGATGTATTTTGGACATGATGTCAGGAGGGACCAATCCCTGGAGAAGGACATCATGTTTGGGAGAGTGGCAGATCAACAACAACAACAACAACAACAACAACAACAAAAGGACGACCTTCGACCTTCAACTAGATGGACTGACACAGTGGCTGCAATAATGGGCTTAAACATAAAAAAGATCATGTGTCCGGCACAGAATCGGGGAGTGTTTCATTCTGTTGTACATAAGGTTGCTAAGAGCCAGACCCAACTCAATGGTGCCTAACAACAACAATAACAACAAATTTAGGTTAGAAAGACAACCGGCTTTAAGGAAATGAATTATTAAGAATGAGCATCCAGAACTATTACCATTATTTAAATACTTTCATTTAATTAACCATTTATTATTTTTTTACTTTCCCATTTCTCCAACCTTCATTTACCTTCGAGATCTGAATCTTGGTTTTGTAGAGTTTACATCAACAAATGTGTACAACTAAACTATATTGAGAAGTCACTCTTTAAAGCAGCAGCCCCTAACCTTTTAGGCACCAGGAACCAGTTTTGTGGAAGACAATTTTTCCATGGACAGTGGTGGTAGTGGTGGTGTGTGGAATAGGGTTGGGGATGGTTTCAAGATGATTCAAGGAAGGGATGGGGAGTAGCTATAAATACAGATGAAACTTCACTTGCTCCCCCACCTGCTGCTCACCTCTTGCTGTGCAGCCTGGTTCCTAACAAGCCAGAGACCAGTATTGGTCCATGACCTACTTTAAAGAGTGACTTCATTCAGGTGTAATCACCTCCGGTTGATAACATTTAGAAATAATGACTTTCAATATTGAATCTCCTGTGGACAGAAGACACCTATAGTTCCCAATCAGGCTCAAGAACACTTGGGTGTGGTGGTGAACTAACCTTACAATTCAAAGTGTGGTCCAAGAATAAGCAGCACTGACATCACCTAGAAGTTACAAAAATTGCAGAATTTCAGGCCCCACTCAGACCTGTCGGACCAGAATCTACATTTCAACAAGGTCTTTAAGTGATTTATATATTAAATTTAGACAAACACCACATCAGGATACAAGCACAATCAGTAAACCTGGTTCAAAATCCCTGCTATATCACTTACTCACTCTACGGCCTTGGACAGACAAAACCACCTCTGTGTTTATTTCCTCAACTGAAACAGGGATAACTGATCTTGCCAATTCCACAACCACTTTCATCCAAGCCATTCTCCAGAAAGCAACAGAAGTAATCTTCTTAAAACATAATTTAGATGTTACTTCCTTGATTAAAACCTTCCAACAGCTTCCCTAGGATTATATACAAACAATCCATGACCCAAGGGCCCTGACAAGATTTGGCTCCTGGAACTCTTTTTAATCTCTCCTTTCTCTTTCTCTCTTCCTCCTGCCTTCCCCCCCTCTCCACAACATTAATCTTCCTATTTAGTTCCTGGAATACCCTAAGTTCTTTCTTGTCTCTGGTCTATTTAAAAGTGCTGTTCTCACTGGAGTGCTTTTGCCCCACCCCCCACAGCTAGTCATACCACTGTATTGTCTGATCCCATCAGATGTTGGAAGCTAAGCAGGATTGGGCCTGGTTAGTACTTGGATGGGAGACTGCCTGGGAACACCAGGTGCTGTAGGCTTGGGAGAAGGACCTAGCAACCCACTCCCAAAAAACAATCAGCCATTGAAAACCCAATGAATAGCAGAGAGGCTTTGACAATAGTGTGTCGTCTGTTGTACACAGGGTTGCTATGAGTCGGACACTGACTCGATGGCACCTAACAACAATCACAGCTAGTTCCATTTGAGGAAATATCACTAAAACTAACACCCAGTGAGGCTTCCCTTGGCAACTTGCCTAAAGCTGCTCCCATTGTTAATTTCCTATTATAGGATCCTGCTTGTTTCTTTCATAACAAGTTATCAGTTGTAACTAATGGTTTATTTTGTACAATGTTAAACTCTTGGCACTTAGCACTGCATCCTCCACATGACAAGTACACATTTGCAGAATAGAGTTCAAGAAAGAAGTTTGTACTGAGAGTAAGATCTGTGATTGTTATCACACAGACTACTTAAATCCACAGGTCTGGAGACAACTGTTTACAGAAAAGGAAGGAGGTTCACAACTCAGTTATTTGTTCTAGCACTTAAAGGTGACACAAACAGAGAGAACCCAGCAATGGCAAGGCTGGTGAGAATAAGAGCAAAACAAGTTTATCACGCTGCCATGAAAGACAAGAGACAGTAAAGTGATTAGCACTACTGGGAATATATACAAAGGGAGACAAGTCATACCACAGAGACATCTGCATCTCCATATTGCATACAGCACTTTTCACAATAGCAAGGATATAGAACCAAGGTGCCCAGCAACAAAAGAATGAATAAAAAATATGGTACATATACACAATTGCATACTACTCAGCAATAAAAAATGAGATAATGCCACTTGCAGCAAAATGAATGGAACTGGAGAACATCATCTAAGCCAACGAACACAAGCTCAAAAAGAGAAATATCATGCTTTCACTCGTGGGAGCTGTCTTACTTAAAGGAAGAAAAAATCCTATACATAAGTTGATGTATAAAATATGCACAATTAAACTTAGCAAAGAAGGGACAATATAAAGGTAGAAAGAAGGAGGGAGCGAACTAGCAAAGGGAAGTGAAGATTACAGAAGGTGGGATGGGGAGGAGAATCAATGTAGAAGGATAAAGGGGAAGAGGATAATCTCAATGTAAACAATACAACTTCATGAGTACATGGGAAAAATAGGTGAATATAACCCAAATATGTATTGAGTTTTACTATATATCAGTCAAGGTCTGGGATTTAGCTCAGTTGGTAGAGTGCTGCGCTGCAGTCTCTCAGATCCTAAGTTCAATTCCCAACACTGCAAAAACGGGAGCAGGACCTGGCAATCCACTCCCAAGGCAATCCTGAAACAGCCACTGAAAACTCTATGAAGGTCGCTATGAGTTGGATACCGACTCGACAGCACCTAGTAGATGTAGACATATTAGTGATAAGGCTCCATATATATACCTTGTAAGTTGATAAAAGTATAACCAAAAGTGATGTAATAGTTGCATAATGGAAAAAGCCAATGCTGTATTACTCCATACCCCACTATCATATACCAATGAAGAGAGAAAAAAATACAAATAAAAATAAATGCCAAAATGAGAGAGATGTCCACTGGAATTGGACATAATCTGACAAGGAATAGTTTCAGTGGTATGGTAGGATGGAAGACAGACTAGAGTGAGTTGGGGGATCAATGCGAAGTGAGGCAGCATAGATGGTTTGTATAAAAAAAACTCTTTCAAAAAGGATGGCTATAAATGGAAGCAGAGTACTATGAGGTCATTGAAAGGTAGAATGGAAGGGAGAGAAATAAAGGCACTGCTGCACTTCTTAGTTGTTACTGGGTACCATCGAGTCAGGTCCAACTCATAGCAACCCTATGTACAACAGAAAGAATAAGGCACTATATCTGATAGTGCTTCTCTGCTATCCACAGGGTTTTCAATGGCTGACTGTACCGGAAGTGGGCTGCCAAGTCCTTCTTCCATTTTTACAGTGCTTCGGATTGAACCCAGGGTCTCAGAGCTCACAGAACAAGCACTCTATCAACTGAGCTAAACCCCAACCCTTCTTAAGAGGATGCTCTTCTTAAGAGGATGCAAATTATCTTGTAAAGAGGATAACTGAAAGAGTTCCTATGAAAGTTGAGGACAGAGAATCATTTAGCCTCTCATTGTTTCACTCTAACATAATGAGCACTTATGTGAGTTTTGAATAGCAAAATAATCCAGAATTAGGGCAATTTTCTTCCTAATCTCTTAAATTTTGACTGGATAGCTCTTCTTATGTGCTTACAAAATACCCTGTACCTATCACTTCCCTGATTATTGGGAAAATGTCTGCCATGGAGTAGGGAAATTGAGAAAAACCTTAGAAGGGAAGAAATATACAACAGTATTAGTAGTTGCCTCTAGATGGCAGAACAAGGTTCTTCCTAATTTTCTGTAAGTCACGCACATATTTATAATCAGAATTCATTTGTAAAAATTTTAAGGAAGAAAACAGTGGTCTTTGACCCAAAATAACATGTGCTAAATTAAAAACACTGTAGCCAGGCATCGTGGCCAACGTCTGTAATCCCTGCGACTCTGGTGATGGAGGCAGGAGGAAAGCAAGTTCAAGGCCGGAGGCAGCTTGTGGAATTTAGCAAGACCCTGTCTCGAGATAGAAAATAAAAAAGTGGCTAGGAGTGAATCTCAGTGTCAAGAGCACTTGCAAAGTACCCACAAGGCTCAGGCCCCTAGTAAAAAACAAAACAAAACAAAAACAACAACCAAACAAACAAAATCATCACCTAAACAAATGCCTTGGATTAGTTGCTGCCTACTCTGGGAGCTTCTTTCTGTTGTCTAAGGCTTGGCACCAAAGGAAACTCAATTTTTACTGGTATGTAAGAAGCATTGTACATATGTATGTCAGGAGGGATGCATCAAAATTTGCCTAAAATTCTCACTGAAACTGTGGAAAAACATGACATTTTTAAACAATAAAATGACTAGAGAATAACTAAAATCTCCAATACCCTACAAAGCAAAAGACTTGATTCTTTTTGCCTTGCAATGATTCCTTTTGCTTCTTGCAGTCTATGAAAATAAATTCAGGTGGGAGCTGCCTTGACCATGTCAGGAAATAGCAAGCTGAATCCTGAAACCTAGACTGCTCTTCATATTTGATTACAGAAATACAGACATCACTGATTAACTGATTTGTTAAAGAGGACATTACATAATTATCAAGCCTTTCTATCTGATCTAATTTCCAATTATCTATACTAATATCCTGCAAACAAATATTCTGAGAATCACTTATCATAATAATGACAGCTAACATTTACTCTACACGTTATCAAGCATTATTTCTAATCCTCTGACAGCTTGAGAGATGAAGACTGTCCAGTTTACTAAGGCCAAGAGTGGCCACATATCTTAAGTGGTAGAGCCTGGATACGAACACAAACTTATCCCACAACTCTACAGTGCACATGTGTATTCATACAACTCACCCTACTAACCCCCCTCTCCTACATATTAGTCTCCCTATCCTCAGCCACATAAAACATGACTCTCATGTGCTCTGAACACTGCTGGCCTAGATTTTATTGGGAATCGATAGTAAGATGTAATAATGAAGCAATTATAGAGCAGGCTTCACTTACCCAAGGCAATTCTGGAAATTCATTTGCAAAAATACTTTGATTGTCTCTCATTTAAGATCTGAATATACTGTATCTCAGATTAAATGCATATACTTACTCTGAGTGCTTCTCTGCACTACAGCATGCTCATGCAAACAAAATAAGGGAAAAGATACCAAGAAAGATTAATTCAAAAGTTCTAACATTGACTCCACAGGTGAGAATGGTAACAGAGAAGGCATCCCAGCACACTCTCTACTCCAATGAGCCTTAATCTTTTTGGCACCAGGGACGGATTTTGTGAAAGACAAATTTCCCATGGACTGGAGGTGAGCTCAGGTAGTAATCTGAGAACACAGATGAAGTTTGATCACCTCCTGCTGTGCAGCCTGGTTCCTACCTGTCTGTGGCCCAGGGGTTAAGGACCCCTGCTCTATTCTACAGTCCTGGGAAGCTGCAGATCTGGGAGTTATTCTTCTGGTCATTCATTCACAATTATTTAGAGAAACTGGTATCGGAAGAACTAGGCAACATAATAAGGATCACCAAAATTGTAGATTATCAGTTTTGCCAGCAGACAGGCAATTGGCAGTATACCAGGAAGTCCTTCTTAGCATTCTCAACAAAAAACAAAAACAGCAATGCCTAAATTTAAGTTATACAAATTAAGGAGGAAAGGAAGAAATATTGCCTAAAAATTTTAAACTGATACTCTGAAATAATCCTAGTCTACTTCCTTTTAAGAATTGCCTGTAGGCATGGTGGGGCACAGTAATCCCAGTGGCTCTGGAGGTGGCTCTGGAGGCTCAAATTTGAGAGGCCAGAGGTAGCTTGCATAACCTAGGGAGACTCTGTCACAAGATAGAAAACAGAAAAAATGGGCCTGGGGGTGCAGCTCAGTGGTAGAGCGGTTGTAAAGTACCAGCGAGGCTCTGGGCTCAACCTCCTACTACAGTGAAGAAAAAAAAAAAAAAAAAAGAATTACCATCTCCAATACACTTCTTTACTTGTGGCCATATTTGGAACAAAAGATCAATTATAACATGACTGGTATTCCCTGTCTTATCACAATTTCAAAGATGTAAGTGCTTTGTTAGACTTGCCCATATCTAACAGAAAACTAAGAAATCAGCCCTTAAATTAACACTCTTTATTAAAATTTCAAGAACATGCCCACAGAAAAGCCTGCCCCTACCTAATAGGTGATTTTCACCCAGAAGGGGCACATGCAGCATTCAATGGTTCAGGAAAACATTTTCATCTGTCAGAAGTCAAGATACTTAAGACTTATCTTTAAAATAATTTACTTCATCTGAGACTTGAACACCAAAATTGCCTGGTCATACAAACAGCTAACTCAGCTATGAGGTAGGAATTGTTTTACTTCTTTCAAGCTGTATAGGTGATTTGGCTGCACAGGCCAGCCTTGAGAGCCACTGTATTAATTGTGCTTTGGCAATGTGTGATTGACTTAGGAATGTGCTTCAAAATAATGGAAGAGGGAGTAGAGTATAAATAAAACAAGAGCCATATGTCATTAACTGTTGGAAGCCAGGTAACAGGTACATGAGTGCTAATCATATTATTTCCTATTTTTGTCTATAATTGGAAATCTAATACATTAAAGATATCTTAAACTAAGACTTTATCCTGCCAGATCCTTCCACTACATCCTCTACACTGCCACAGTAACAATCTTCCTAAAACTCAAAATTTAACTCCATCAAGTACAAACTCCTGAGCCAGGAATCAAAGAAAGGGTAACCTCAAAGTAAACAGTCCCACTTTAATAGTTTGGGAAATAGTTATAATAATACCAATAATACCAAAGGATGGTAATAATGCAAATGGGCTAGATTATTCATGTAATACTTCTGACAATGTAAAAAAATAGATCACTATAGAAAAAAGTGTGCACTTAAATCATAATTGGGATGCAAGGATATACAGAAAAATATTACCACAAAAAGACATGCAAGTAGAAGAGAGGTCATTGATGGGGAGAGGGAAGAGCGGGGAGGAGGGACACAAGAGGGTAAAGGGGGCAGTTATCTGTGCAATGTACAATGAAACACATATATGGAAATGTCACAATGAAATGCATGTCAGAATGAAACACATTAAGTTGTACATTAAAAATTTCCAATAAAAAAAGCACAAACTCCTAACCTAAACCAGAGTCCAAAACCTCTAAGTCCTGGTCCCTCCTTATCTCTTACTAGCAACATAACATTACATAATATTCCTGTCTTCTCCCCTTAGGCTTTAACCATGTCAAGCTTTTTACAGTCTAACACTCAAGACTTCTGATACTTTGACTCATTGCTCTCCACTAAAATGGCTATTCCTGGTATATGCCCCTAAAGCGCAGCATAAATGTCACTCCTCCTATGGAGCTTTTTGAGACATTCCCTCCTCCAGAGTAAAACTAAATCGCTTTTCTGTCATAGTATCCTTCACATATCCTCAATCTACACACCTTTTTTATCTGACAATCTCCCCATTAGACTGAGTTTTGCATAAGAGGGGCTGTACCATATTTGTCTTTGCATCCCTGTCACCAGCAAAGAAGTGGCACTTAGTAGACTGATAAATGAATGACTATCCAGGAAATGTTTAACAAAGCTTAAAATAAAGTCCAAGTCACATTAAATTCTCTTGGTGACACTTTCAATTAGAGAAACCAATTCAGAAAATTCATTTAGCCTTCATCTTTCCACTCAATATAGTTATGAAAATACCATATGCAGGGCATTTGAGTTGGGTACTATGAAATAGTCAAGTACATAGAAATGTAGAAAATGAGAAAAAAGAAAAGAAGGCAGATTAGAGGCAATGGTGATATAAAGTCAACTGTCAGTACACAAAAGTACAATTAAATTACAGCTTCCTAGTGGCCAAAGAGAAGCTAAAAACACAAATAAAATCAACACAATGCATAAGGTAAATCCTTACACAACATAAACCACGATCCTCTAAAAAAATTTGGCGGATGGGGCGTAACTCACTGGAGAGAGGCTTTCTTGTTTTGTTCTTTGGTACTTGGAGATTGAACCCCGGGTCTTACACATACTTTGCAAGTACTCTAACAGCTGGGCTACACCCCTAGCTCAATTTTGTTATTTTTAATTTTGAGTCAGAGTGTCACTAAGTTATACAGGTTGCCTCTGGCCTAGAACTTGCGATCTTCCTGCCTGTGCCTCCAGGTCTGTAGGATCACAGGGGTGCACCTCAGTGTCTGGGAAGTGGGAGAGTGTTCGCTTAACATGCACAAACCCTAGGGTTTGATCCCCAATACAAAAAAGGGGGAAAATACCGATGTTTTGAGATAACATTTGCACAAAGCAGGGTATGTCTTTAGCAGAACAAGAATCCCACCTTTCATTTCAGGCCACGGTGTAGAAAAATATAGTCTAGAAGAATACCTACTAGGAAATATAAGATCAAAGAACATAGCAATTTGGACATCCTCTTAATAAGAGAAAAATAAGTACAGCAAAATCTTTAGATTTCATCATCCTGTTTCAGGGACCACCACAAAACTCCTGAAATTCTATGGAAAAGTTTGTGCTTTTGGTTATTTTTCTGAGATGGTAAATAGCTTTCACTGTCTTCTTAAAGGGATCCATGACCTCAACTATCTTAAAGAAAGCTATGACACTGCCTGCTTAACTGTTACTTGTATTTCCCTTTCATTTATGAGAAACACAGGTGTATGGTATTTTCCCCAAAGCCACATGATAGGCTACTCTCAAATACAATAGAGACAATACAGGATAGCAAAGAAACAGAATTCTTACCCTTTTGCATTATTCAGCTCCAATTCTCTCACGTCCCTGAGTTTACAGAGAGAAGCAGTACTTCTAAAGACCAAATTTCCTATGTATATAAGGGGAATATTTCATTCCTGAATAAAATCTTCTAGTCCTGTACTCTTGAGAAAGGTAGAAAAAAAGCAAAAACCTCATAAAATGGTTGGATTAAGTATATTTCTAAATAAAGCTAGGTTTTACATGCCTGAATATATTTTGACAAAAGTTTTATCTATATGGAGAAGGACAGCCCTCAGTGATGTATTTACCTCCTTCTATAAATGTGGGGTTTTATAAAATTAAAGGTAGAGAGTGAGAAACACTACTGAAGAAAATTCAAAATGAAGTAGACGACAACAGTATAATGAAAAGGCCTGGGAATGGGGCCTGGGCTTAAATACCATTTAGTAGGTGTATGATCTTAAACAAATTACTATACCTCTCTGCATCACAGTCACTTCTGTAAAATAGATAACAGAGTCTATTTCCTAGGATTGTGCCTGGCAAAGAGCAGGGTACACTGCTTGTTCTATTTCTTTCAGCTCCAGATTAATCTAAAGGCAGCAATCTTATGCTAGACATGCAGACCTGATCAAAATCAAGAAAAGATTGTTATTTTAACCTTTCTATGCATTACTACAGACGAAAGGACAAAATACAGTATATATTAATCTCCAGACTGTTAGCTTAAGTACTGGTATTAACCAAAAAGTTAAACTCCATTTTGGTAACAATGAGTTTGGGAGTCTCCAGTCTCATTCTCAAATTATAATTCTCCAAAAGGTTAAAGAGCCTACTAAATAATATACATGCCATGTGATTTAATCAGAGATTTTAACTTGATCTCCATTACTGCGTGGGTTCAAATGAACGTGAAAGGAAGAGAAACAAAGATTCTATTGTATGGTGTAAAAGAGCAAGTTATTTATAGCAGTTATCAATGTGGCTGCAAACTCTTTTCAGTATGATGAAAAAATTGCAACTTCACAGGTTATGAGGATCAAATCAGTTCATTGATGAGAAAGCTGTAAAACAAAGCCTTCAAAAACAAAGAAACCCCAACAAATGGTATAGACAACACTGCCTCTAAATCTAACAGCACCACACACAGCTTGGTACACAGTTATTTCAAATACTTTTAAGTAAATTAAACAATGTGAAAACTCTGCTTTAAAACGTTTATATATGTTAGAGGAAAAGTGCTAGCATTACATAAGATACTCTAGTTCTCAGCCACCACTGGCTTTGTGAGTATAGAACAACTGGGCCTGAAGCAAAAGGAAATACAATACCTAAGATCCCCTAAAGAACTAGATCTATAATATTTTGCCTTTAGTCCAAGACAAATGTTAAGTATTAAACATAAACTATCTGAATTTTTCTCAAAAACTAAAGAGCCAGGGCTGGAGATATAGCTCAGTGGTAAACTGCCTAGCATGAGAGGCCCTAGGCTCAGTCCTCAGCATGGCAAAAAACCAACCAATCAAATACTCCAAGGCTTATTTAAAAAAAAAATCAAACTACATTTTTTCAAATAATTCATTTTTTCATTATTGAGACAAGATCTTGATATGTAGCCCAGGCTGGCTTCAAACTCTCCATCTTCCTGCCTGAGCCTCCTGAGTGCCACAATTACAGGTATGTGACACTATGCCCAGACAAAAAATTCACTTTAAAGCAGAGCATTATTTTTTTTGCAGTACTTGAGGGCGGGGCTGAACCCAGGGTTTTGTGCATATTTTGCAAGCGCTCTACCACTGAACTGCATTCTCAGCCCTTTATTTTATTTTTTTTCTGGTACTAGGGATTGATTCCAGGGCCTCGCGCTTGCGCGTGCTGGACCACTGAGCTGCACCCTCAGCCTGTTTTTCACTTTTTGAGACAGCGCTTGCTAAGTTACCCAGACTGCCTCTGGTGTCGAACTTTCAATCCTCCTGCCTCCGCCTCCCAAGCCACTGGGATTATAGGCATGTGCCACCGCGCCCGGCTAGCCCTTTATTATTTTTTTTAATCTTGAGACAAAGTCTAAATAACACAGGCTGCCTCTGGTCTTGAACTTGAGATCCTCCAGCATCCACGTCTGAAGTCACTGGGATTATAGCTGTGCATCACTGTGCCTGGCTTGGCAGAACATATTTTTAAAGAACAAAATTTCCCAGGGTGGAAAACAGGAACTAAGAGCTAACCATTTGGACAAAATATAAGCATCTAGTGGACACTGGTTCTTAAACACAAGAGGTCCAACTCTAAAAGTATTAGAAGACAATGCAAGGAAATAAATAGTCATGTAATGGAAGCAGAGAAAACTTTCCAAGGAGATGCAGAGAAACCATATAAGAAAAAAAGAGATTTAATTACATTAAAATTCCAAATGATAAACACAGAAAATATCTGCAACAGGAAAGAGAAAGGGTATTTCTAATACACAAAAAAATTCCCACAACTCAGTAAGACAAATAATCCAACTGAAAACCAAGGAAAAGGGCATGAATTTGCAATTTCCTCATAGACATTTGCTCATCTTCACTAGCAGTCAGAAAAATGCTAATCAAAGCAAGGAGGTGTTATTTCTCATTCATCAGACTATTTAAAATTAAAAAGATGAAAAATATTCTACTTTGGCTGATAGAGGTAGAGAATAGGGCATGCACAGATAGATCAAGTGGGAATGTCATTTCAATATAGTCTTTTGGGGGGTCATTTTCCAAGTACCTGTCAAAAATGTAAATTGGTACCACCCTTTGGCCCAGCAGCAACTCTATTTGTATGATTCCACAACAAGGAATGATGAAATTATAGTAGATTGATACCTTGGACTTCAATGCAGCCATTAAAAAGAATGGAGCCAACCAATAGCTCAAGAAATAGCAAGAATTGGCAAAAGGCATCACATCAGATTAAAAAGTTTCTGTGAAGCAAAGGAAATAGAGTGAAGACATAGCCTACAGATGGGAGAAAATCTTTACCAATTATTTATCCAACGGGGGACAAATATCCAGAATAAAGAACTAAAAAAATTAAACACCAAAAGAACAAATAACCCAATCAATAAATGGGCAAATGCTCTGAAGACACTTCTCAAAAGAATACAAATGTCCAATAAATATATGAAAAAACTGTTCAACATCTTTATCCATCAGGGAAATGCAAATCAAACTACATGAGATTCCACCTCACCCCAGTCAGATGGCTATCATCAAGAAAAAAATAACAATAACTGGTGAGGATAGGGGGGAAGACATGGAAGAGACACAAAACCTTATATACTGAAGGTAAGAATGTAAAATAGTCCAGCCACTATGGAAATCAGGATGGAGGTGCTTCAAGAAACTAAAAATAGAACTATCATATGATCCAGCTGTACCACTCCTAGATACATACCCAAAGGAATCTAAGTCAGCACCAGAGATACCTATATACCCATGTTTGTGGCAGCACTATTCAAAATAGCCAAGTTATAGAATCAACCTAGTTGCCTGTTGATAAATGAAGAAAATGTGGCATGTATACACAACAGGATATTGTTAAGCCATAAAGAAGAATGAAACCATGTTGCTGTAGAAAATGGATGGAAAAGAAAAAGAAACCCAGATGTGCTGTAATCCCAGCACTTGGAAGGCTCAGGCAGGAGGATCAAGAGTTTAAGGCTAGCCAGAGCTACATAGTGAGACCCTGTCTCAAAATAAAAAACAAAAAAGAAAAAGAAACTGAGCTTTTTTTTTTACCTTTGCTATTCTCATGCACATTCCTCCTCTTATTAAATTTTCCCCATTTGGGGAAGTAACGTTCTTATAGGAATGAGATAATTTATTCTGCACTTTTATGGATGATACCTAGTGGCACATTTAAAAACAGAGACAAGTTCTGCTTCAAGGAAAGATACAGCACAGTGGGAGCAATACTGGACTAGTTGACCTCAGCCTAATGGCCAAACCCACCACCATACAGCCATGATACCTTGAGCAAGTCATTATTCCTAAATCTTGGCCTACAAAATAAGGAGTTTGATATGGATAATACAAAATATAAGGTCACATCCAGCTCTTCTGTTGGACACGGTGACTACCATTTTAAAGCTGTTGGTAAAGTTATGTGTCAGTTAAAGACAGGGATATGTCATGAGAAATGTGTTAAGGGGATTTTGGTGTGGAAACATCCTAGAGTGTACTCATACAAATTAAGAGAGCTACAAAGTCGTTGTTGTTGCTGTTGTTAGGTGCCGTTGAGTCAGTATCTGACTCATAGCGACCCTCTGTACAACAGGGGAAACACTATTGTCAGTGCTTCTCTGCTGTTCATAGGGTTTTCAATGGCAGATTGATTTTTGGGAGGGGGTTTGCCAGGTCCTTCTCCCAAGCCTACAGCTTCTGGTGTTCCCAGGTGGTCTCCCTCCCACCCAGGTACTAACCAGGCCCGACCCTGCTTAGCTTCTGAGATCTGACGGGATCGGATGCCACAGGGCTACAGCTGCAGGCTACAAAATCATTAGGCAATATAATCTCATGGGACATTGGCATATATGTAACCTATCATTAACTGAAATATTATTATATAGCCCATTGCTATAATTTTGTTTTGCTAGAGGTAGGAATCTGAATTCACCCAGGAAAGCAGTCTGCCTTTACCTTTTAAAAGCAAAACATCTGAAGTACTCAATGTAAAAAATTGGTTTGAAATCATAACTACATTTCTTTTCTTTTCTTTTTTTTTTTTTTTGGTACTGGGGGTTGAACCCAGGGCCTCGCGCCTGCATGCTCTGGAAGTGCTGGACCACTGAGCTGCACCCCCAGCCCATTTTTTTACTTTTTGAGACAGGGTCTCGCTAAGTTACGCAGACTACCTCTGGTCTCGAACTTGCGATCCTCCTGCCTCCGCCTCCTGAGCCGCTGGGATTACAGGCCGTGTGCCACCGATAACTACATTTCTTAAAACTCTTTTCTTTTCTCCTTTCTTTATAGTGCTGAAGGTCAAACTCAGAGCCTCACTAAATTTTGCTAGGCAAAACTCTACCATTGAGCTACACCCCAGCCTGTGCAATTCTTTTCAAGGATGCCTTACCAAGGTATTTATTTAAGGGAATTTGAGGAACAGGGACCTGAACTCCAGACTGTGTGAAAAGACTGCAAAGAACTCTAGGCTGGAGGACTTTGGCTAGCCCCCGTGAAGTATGTCAGCTGATATAAGTGTAGAGAGAGCCAACTACACAGCAATGTTACTGGCTATATCCTAACACAATCCTAACTGATCAAGGCTTACTCTGAGGTGCCATAATACTATAAATCATCATGATTGTATACTAAACATACCACAGTGAAAGATGTAGAATAGTCTCCCTAAAGAACAATCTAACAATAAGTCTCAACAGCCTTCCATCCCAGTTCTAGAAATTTCTTATGGAAACAAGCATGAATATCATGAAAATTTATTTATTAGGATGTTCCCACACTTTTTCCCTTCATCCAACACTTACTTACCGAATGCCTACTGTATACTAGGAGGCATTAAGATCATGAAAAACAGGAACTTAAAGGTGTGAACATAGGGAACTCATTAAATCAATTATGAATCATGTACACATCAGGCTATAACGCAGCCATTAAAATGCTATAGAGGTATATATAATGACATGGATATGGAAGAGAGGTCATTATATTAAGTGGAACAGCAAATTTAAAAATACCATTTGTGGCCAGCTGTGGTGCATGTCTGTAAACCCAGTGACATTGAAGGCTGAGGCAGGAGCACCACAAATTGGAGACCAGGGGCTAACTGCACAACTCAGAGAGACCCTATCTCAAAATAAAAAGGGGGCTAGGGTGCAGTTCAGTTGTAGAGTACTTGCTTAACATGCATGAGGCCCTGGGCTCAACTCCCTAATACTGCCAAAAAAACAGAACAAAACCATCATTTGTGGGCTGAGGGTGTAGCTCAATGATAGAGTACACGCCTATCATATGTGAGGACCTGCCATATACATCCCCAACAATATAAAAAATACATAAAGTAAATAAAGATACAATCTGTACACTGGTTTGGAGGAAAAACTAAAGAAACAGTTTGAAGACAACTGAGGCAATTTAAATGTGGACTGGATACTAAGAAAAATACCATTCTCTAGTGTGATAATGATACTGTGGTCTTATAGGTATTTTTATGTTCAAGGATTTTATGAGTTTTTAAAAAAATTTTTTTAGACAAGGTTTTGCTATGTAGCCCCAGCTGGCCTGGAACTCACTATGTAGACCAGGATGTCCTTGAACTTGTGGCAATCTTTCTGCTTCTGCCTCCCTAGTGCTGGGATTACAGGTGTATGTCACCATACCTGAATATGCTGAAGGATTTAAGGATAAAGTGTCATCCTTACATCATATGACTCAGAAAAATTAAAATACACATATGTACAGTCAGTCTTCTGTATCCTCAAGGTCAACATCCATGGATTCAATGGATTAAAAATATTTGAAAAACAAATTGTGTCTGAGCCAGGCCTGGTGGTGTTACACCTGAAATCCCAGCACATGGGAGGCTGAGAGAGGATGATTGTGAATTTAAAGCTGGCCTGAGCTACATAGTAAGACTCTGTCTCAGAAAACAAAACAAAAACAGAGTCTGTACTGAATAATCCAGTATAACAACTACTTATATACTATTAGATATCCTAATTTAGAGATAATGTAAAATATAAAGGAGGATATGTACAATTTATATGCAAATACTATACCACTCTATATAAGGGACTTGAGCATCTGTGAATTTTGGTATTCTATGGGGGAAGTGTCCTGGAACAACCAATCCCTCTCAGATACTAAGGGACTACTGTACATTTAAATCTATTATGGCAAATTCTTAACAGTTGTTGAATCTAGCTGGTGGTATACAAATGCTCATTGTGTTTTTAAAGTACTTTTACATTTGAAAATTTCCATAATATGTTTATGAAAATATAAATATTTAAATATATTTAAAATGTTTTTCTTCTTTCTCTCTTTTGCAGTGCTGGAGATCAAACCCAGGGCCTTGTAAATGCAAGAAAAGTGCTCTACCACTGAGCCACATCCCTAGCTCAACTTAAATATCTGGTGTATATGTGTAACACACACACACACACACACACACACACACACACACACACGTATGTTTAGGCTACAAAGATACAAAGAAAGCCTTGAAAGAATATGTTATTGTTGGTGCCATCAAGTCAGATCCACTCATAATGACCCTATGTACAACAAAAGAAACTACGCAATACTGTGTCATACCCAACACTATTGTCAATGCTTCTCTGCTGTTCATAGGGTTTTCAATAGTTGATTATTTTGGGGGAGTGGGTCGCTAGGTCCTTCTCCCTAAAAGATTATACTGCATGCCAAAATGTTAATAGTTTTTATCTGAATGAGATTTATCTGAGATTTTGGATTTTTTGCACTTACTGGTATTTTTCCTCAATAACCTATACTTCCTTCTATAACCATGAAGGCTAAGACTTACCATAAAATGAGCAAAAAAGCCCCACTGCCAAAGCATTCTTACTAAATGATTTTACAAACTCTCAGTACTACACAGCTTGCAGCTGTAGCATTGTGGTGTCCGATCCCATCAGATCTCAGAAGCTAAGCAGGGTCAGGCTTGGTTAGTATTTGGATGGGAGACCGCCCACAAACACCAGGTACTGTAGGCCTGGGAGAAGGACCCGGCACCCACTCCCAAAAATCAATCCGCCATTGAAAACCCTATGAAGAGCAGAGAAGCACTGACAATAGTGTTTCACCTGTTGTACTCCCAAAAATCAATCCGCCATTGAAAACCCTATGAATAGCAGAGAAGCACTGACAATAGTGTTTCACCTGTCATACATAAGGTCACTATGAGTTGGACACCGACTCCACGGCAGTTAACAACAACACAGTACTATACAAATTTATTATTACTTAAGTAATAATAGACTTTTGTGTGGACATTACAACTTCTGAATTTTTACTTACATGAATAATTTATACCTTTCTCAGAATATAAAACTATAATTCATGGTAATGAATTCAAGGAGGAAGGGAACACTGAGTATTACAAAGTACTCCCCTATATTAGCTCCTCCGGAAACACTTAAAGCAAAAATAAATGTTACAAATTACTAATTCTGGAGGAGGGGGTAAGGATATGGGTTTTTGTTGTATTACTTTCTGTAATTTTCGATAATTTTCAGTATATTTCAAATTTCTCAGAAGCAGAAACATAAACATTACAGAAAAAAAGTAAAATTTCCTTTTGACTACTCCCTCCACCTCCAAAAAGTATCAATTTGCTCTAGTTGAGTTTTGTGTTTGTGCGGTGTGCTAGGGATTGAACCTAGGGCCCCATACACGTTATAATCTCCAGCCCCTACTCTAACTTAAAAAAACAAAACAAAACAAACAAACAAACAAACAAAAAAACACCACACACACAAAACCAAAGCAAAACAAAACAAAAAACCCAAAACAAAAAACAAGCTGGGTGCTCTGGCACATACCTGTGATGCCAATGCCTCAAGAGGCCAAGGCAAGAGGATACTGATTTCAAGGCCAGTGGCAGCCAGCGCAACATAGCATGCAACCCTGTCTCAAAATAAAAAAGGGACTGGATGTGCAGTTCACTGGTAGAGCATTTGCCAGGCAAGTACAAGGGCCTGGGTTCAACCCTCCAGTACTGCAAAAACAAAAATATAAACAGCACCATATAATACGTACTATCTTGCAACCTACCAAAATTATCTCCAAATTAGCTGTTTTACACCACTTATAAGCAGTATTATAAGACCAAACTCTTGCCTCTACTTCTTGTCATGATTTGATACTATCAAATTATTTTTTTGCCAATCTAATGATTTAAAAAGACCTCATTTTAATTTGCATTCCTGGTTCTTAGTTTTGAGTATTTTTTCTTGTTATTGGATATTTTTACTTTTCTGCTCTGGGAGAAGCCTGTCCTTATTTTTTTACCATACCATTTCTTCTTATCCTTTAAATACTACCCTCTCATTAAGATGGAAACACACCAAATCTTCATGGCGACTGAATACTGTGGAGCAATCATGATCCCCTCACCCCATATATATACATATTTTCTAGATTTCCCTAAACTGACAGTGACAGTTACTGAAAATGATGATGAAAGAGACTGACAAATTTGTTTAGACAAAAGCATTACTTTCAGGGTACTTTACCATAAGAGTATATTAATGTCCTTAAGGAAGTCATAAAAATCTAGCTCAAAGAAATAAATGCACTGTAGGTGTCTTTGGGGAGAAGGACCTGGCAATCCACTCCCAAGGCAATCCCAAAACAGCCACTGAAAACCCTATGAGGGTCGCTGTGAGTCGGATACCGACTCCACGGCACCTAACAACAACAACAACAACAACAACAACAACAACAAGTATCTTTGAGTTCATGACCTATTTTTCGTATTTCTTGCTTAACTCGAACAAAATTCTATATGATATTCTGTGACACACTCCTATAAACAGCTACAGCACATTCTGTTCATTCTTCGTATTATTGTATTGGTCCTTCTGAATGTGATTTACAAGTCTCCTTCCCCCAGAAGACAACTCAGTTCTCCATTCCCCAGTTGCTTATCTTTGTATTTCCAGTATGTGGCAGCAACAAGTATGTCCTTGGTAAGTATTTGTTGAGTATCACTGCCCTCATTTAAAGGATGAGGAAACCAACTCAATGATGATGTAATGTGCCAAGTAACATAGCTATATCTATTTATTTTAAACAAATTACAATGGTCTTACCTTTGTACTCTGTAATTTCAACATTTAAAATATATCATTACATTTAAATGCTCATAGCCATGCTTTCTATTATCATCAAAGGTCCTCAAATATTTCCATCTAAATTCTAATAAAAACTTTCTATTCACAAAGGAAGAAAACAGTAGGGAAGAATGAAGAGACAACATGGAGAGGTTAAGTGGAAAGGGAAAAGGGGCACTGGTACAAAGCTCAATGCTACTCATGGCAAAGAGGGAATTCCTTCAACTTTAACTTTTACCTTAATCTCATTAGCTGATTTCAGGTCTGGGGCAGAAATATATAAGAATAATCCTAGAACATACTGACATACCAGATAGCAAGGAAGCTAATCAAAGACAACTAGGGATCATGACAAGAAGAATCAAGCCAAGTGCCATGGCACACACCAGTAATCTCAGTGCCTTAGGAGGCTGAGGCAGGAGGATAGCAAGTTTGAGGCCAGAGGCAGCCTGCACAACTTAGTGAGATACTGTCTCAAAATAAAAATAAGAAAAGGACTGGAGGTACAGCTCAGTGATGGAGTACTTGCCTAGTATAAAGCCCTGGGTTCAACCCCAAGTATAGGAAAAAAAAAAAAAAAAAAGAATGAAGAGCCAACTTAATCAGGAATCCTAGCCAAGAGTTTTGAACTTCAATACATTAGCTTCACTAATGTATTAAAACTTTACAAATGTTGAGCATTTTTTCTGACCTTTGTATATAAACTACATCGTGGAATAACCAAATAAAAGATGATTCTAGCTGTTAGATGAAAACAAAGTGACAGCACTAAACATCACCATTTTGCAGACACCAATGAATGGATTAAAAAAATCTAAGACATCATCACAACTTAATGATGAATAATAATGAATGTTGTGAATGAACACATCCCCACCAATGTTTGCCAAAGGGAATGAACCTGAATATCAAGCCTCTGGATCCAGTTGCCAATGTGCAGGAAATAGACAAGACCACTGATCTGGGAACTACATTTTGAAAACCACTGCAGTGGAGGACTTCAGCTATTGCTATATGCCAGTGGTTCCCTGAACATAAGCCTCAGTATCACCAGGGAACTCACAAGTGCAAAATCTGGGGCCAACTTACAGAATCAGAAACTCTGGGGGTAGGGCTCAGCAATTTGTTTTGGCAAGCCTTCTAGGTGATTCCGATGTTCCCTGAAGTTTCAGAACCACTGTTCAAAGCACCTCTACATGTATTACCTCAGCTTAATTTATCCAAAATCCTATGAGGCAGTAACATAATCTCTGTCCTAGAGATGAAGAACTGTGGCATAAAGAGGTTAATAATTTGTACAAGATAGTATAGCTGGCAAGAAACAGAGTTAGAACTTGAATCCAGGGAAGCTGGCTCCAGAGTCCATCTTGTTAATCACTATGCCGAAATCCTTCCACCCATAAGAAATAAATTGGCAGAATGCAGAAATAAAGAATAGTGGGAGGAGAGCTGAGTGCAATCGGACATGTCCATAGTCTTGGCTACTCAGGAGGCTGAAGCAGGAGGAACGCTTGAGCCCAGGAGTTTGAGGCGAGCTTAGGCAACACAATGATATCCTATTTCAAAAAAAAAAAAAAAAAAAGGAAAACAAAGCAAAGACCAGGAGAAATGTGCCTCACTATAAAATAGGTAGGCAAATAAGTAAACAAATATAGCAAATAACGCAATCAAAGCAATCTTCTAAAACTGTTCCAAAACATAAACAGCCACCAAATGCAATATATACCCAAGCATCTCCAAGCTCATTACCTTAGTACCTAATTATAAGGACTTAAAACCTGAGTTGTGCTAAAGGTGGTACATAAATACATGGAAACACTTTTGGACTTAAAAATCTTTTAAATTATTAGGTTATTCCAGAATGAGTCAATCCTACTTTCAATCCCTTTTAGTCAGTGACCACTTAATAACTACTGAAAAGGAAAAAAAATGTTTTTTTTTCCAACACTTAAGATTACACAACCAGAATCTCAGGGTTGGATAAGAATTTTAACGCTTACCTAGTTCAATCAGCAATACAAACTCAATCAGATCTACAATACCAATTTCCATTTAATGGTACCTTAATAAAAGCAAAAATAAATTCCAACTTTCTATGAAATCACATTCTGGGATCAATCTGTGCCACCACTATAATTTTAAAGGCTAAATGATTAAAAACTTTTTTAAGGGAACTCCATGCTGAAAATTCTCAGGTCAACAGCCCAAACAGAACCTATAGTTGTTTTACCCAGAGAGCCACGCCTTCACTATCTAAAAGCATTTCTATAACAAGAAAACCAAGCTTGTCAACAAGTACATCAAGTTTTAGCAACTCAACCCCTATGACACATCAAATGAGAGGCTTCCAAAGAATCTTAAGACGTGAATTATCCCTGACATTAACATATATAAACATCTGGTAATGAGGAAAAGAATCAGAGAACAACACAGGAAAATATCAAGAGTGCAAATGCTTGTGACTATCTACCTTATAGATGGTGAGTTCAGTGTAAAGCAGCCTAATATGGTCACAACTACACAACAGATTTAAACCACTTAATCTTATTCCCAGAGAGGCAACATGGAATGTGAAGGGCAAATATTTTCAAAGCAACCAAGATTGGCATTTCAATAGTCTGAACTCATGGTTGAAAAAACAAAAGAAAAAAAAACCCCAACAGCATTTCCATTGTGAACTTGCAGCTGTTAAGAACTGGGGAAAAAATTCAAATATTGGAAGTTCTGTACCAGTACTCCACAGTTATCCTAGTTTCACAATCTCAGGTTTAGGTTTAAGTGATCCTGTTTTAAGCTTCCTAACTACAGAGAACTCGGGGGTAAATATCTAATCACTATACCCAATTTGCTCAAAATTGTTTTTGTGGAAAGCATGAACCTGCTGCAATTCCCAAGAAAATCATTTCTTTAATATTTAGTCAATTTTCAAATATTGACTTATTTTTCCATGAACACAGACCTGAAAGGTCTGAACTCATCATTGATGATTCACAATCATATTTCATCTAAATAATTCAAAAACTTTTATTCATGATGAATTTTCCCCTTTCTGCCCCTTTCAACTTAAAATTCTTATTTTATTTTTTATAGTACTAGGCAGTTGAACCCAGGGCCCCTTTGCATGCTAGGCAAGTGCTCTACCACTGAGGCACCTCCAGTTTTTTTTTTTTTACTTTTTTATTTTGAGATAGTGTCTAAGTTGTGCAGGATGACTCTGGTCTCAAGCTCTTGATCCTCCTGCCTCAGCTTCCTGAGTCACTGGGATTACAGGTTTGTGCCATGCCACCTGGCTAATTCTTATTTATTTATTTATTTATTGCAGTCCTTGGGTGTTGAACCCAGGGGCTCCTGCAAGCTTTGCAAGTGCTCTACCACTGAGCTGTACGCCTGGCCCATTTTTAATATTTTTTCTTGAGACAGGGTCTCACTAAATTACACAGGCTGCCTCTGGCCTCAAACCTGTAATCTTTCAGCCTCTACTTGGCCAAGTGGCTGGGATTATGCTTCCCAAGTCACTAGGATTACAGGTATGAGCCACTGAGCCTGGTGATTCTTCTTATTTTAAAGATAAGCACTAGAAGCCTTGCTCTGCCCACAATTATGTGTAAGTCAAAGGCTGGCTGGAGCCTATGTGTCCAACTTCCACCATCTGGTTTTGACCATGGAAGAGACATAGGGTAGATCCCATTATAACTAATGCTGCACAAGGAAAGAAATGAACAATTTAAAGGAACATCACTTCCAGATAAAATAAAAAGAAAAATAACAGCAAAAGTACAGTTGTGTATCATAGCTGAAAATCAAAATATAAGTGGAAGCTCTCAAAAAAAAAAAAACAACAAACCAAAACCATTTCAGTGTTGCTATTTCAAGAACTGTATGACAACCAGAGGAACTCATCACTAGGTCTTACTAGCTTATAAGTTATAGGTCAATGCAGCTGAGATACAAACATCAAAAGAATAAAAAGGAACATTATAATATAATATAAAAATAACCAAATCACTTAAGAATACTGTAACCATGCATAAAAAACCCTAAAAGGCACAATCAGGTCATTATCTAGGAAACACATTAGCTTCTTCTACCAGGAGGCCTACTTTTCATGTGGAACAATAAGCAGCACCAAGACATGGAACTGAAGTCAGGCATCAAATCAGACTTTGCCACAGAAAAAGGAATCCATGACTAGTTATTTTAGGATAGTGACTAGGCCAGCAGTATCAACTCCAACTGGAATACAAGAGATTACTACCATTGTTCCATTATAATGGGTCTTCCAAGGTCTTTAACTTAACAAGAATGGGTTAGACACCACTATGGACTATAATCCCCAAATGTGTGTGGGGGACACAACACATGGGGGACATGAGCAGGATGGGACTCTATAGGACAATTTTTTTAACAAATAAATTAGAAGGAAAAAAGAGACAGAACCTACAGATTAAAACATATTTAAGAGCTATATCAACTCTTTTTGATAAATGGACTTTCTCTGGATCCTGAGCCAAACAAACTACAAACAACA
The DNA here is from genome assembly GCA_007922755.1 of Pedetes capensis. Classification (NCBI taxonomy): domain Eukaryota; kingdom Metazoa; phylum Chordata; class Mammalia; order Rodentia; family Pedetidae; genus Pedetes; species Pedetes capensis. The sequence continues at coordinate 73,217 of VMDO01006731.1, forward strand.
AAACAGAGAAAAATCAGGGAAATTTAAACACTGGTTTCATGTTTACTATTCTTAAAAAGTTGCATTTTTCAGTTGTGATTTTGAAGTTATGTTTAAAGAACCTTTGTCTTTTAGAGAGACGAACAAATATTTAACAAATAAAAATAACATAACAGCAGGGATTTATTTCAAAGTAACCCAGTGGGGAGGAGTAGTGGGTAGAAGTACAGATAAAATAGAATGGCTGCAAGTTGAATGTTAAAGTTGGTAATGAGTGCATGGGGGGATCATTATATTATTCAATGTTTATATGTTTGAAAATCTGTCATAACTTTAAAAAAGAATTGGCTAGATATCATAATATCTTACAATTTTATTTTCTGAGTGATCTTAGCGTGATTTAAAAAATCACGTATAGACAGAATTCATTTGAACAGTTCCCTTTAATTCAGTAATCAGCTCCACTCACTAAAATGCAAGAAACAACCAGTGCCACATCTAATCCAGATGATGGAAGAAACTAAAGTAGCTCAATCACAGAGTGGAAATACCCACATCATCTACATTCCAGGAAGTAAAATACAAATACTATCCATAAAAACTTACAAAAACTAACCTAAAATCACAGCCAATCATACTCATCCTGGTGGGAAATCCCAACACTGCTCAACAGCTTCCTGAACCTTCCTGACCAAGCTGGTCTGCTGGTTCCTCTGGAGTACCAACTGAGGTCAGGCTATTGGAGGACCTACAAAAAAAAAAAAAAAAAAGGTAGAGGGGAAGAAATACACAACACATTTATTAGAGTGTGGGAGAGTTAACCATTATATCAATGTTTAAACATAATCATAGTTATTATTTCTGAAGCAATAGCCCTTACATACCAATTTGCATTTTAAGGACTTGTTTTGAGCAGTAACTGAAGAATTCAGAAATGAATAGCTGTAACAATACTTCTAATGTGACACTTACACAACATCAATGGAAACTGAACTCAGTTTTCAACCCACATGAAATGACAGCAGCTAGTAGTTTACCTCACAGTCAATTTTATATCTTCACCATAAGCTGATACTAAGGGAAATTTATATAATTTTTGTGAAAAAAATTGTACACATAAAAATTATTTTTCACCTTCACATATGCTTTTAGGCCATACTGGGAGGCAAACAATAAACATCCTGGAAATTTAGGGTGAACTTTGCCACTGAACCTTAGACAAAGTTTTTATGTGGTATTGCCACTCCTTCCTCTCTTCTCAGAGATCTACCTAGAATAAATTAAACCTTTTAGGTCACATCTAGATTATCATTCCCAGATTTATTCTAACACTTAAGTAAAAGAGTCAAATTGAGGGTTAATCTGTGATCACTGCTTAACCCACTGTAAAAGGCACCAAGGCAAAAATCACAAAACAAAGTGATCACCTGCCCTCCGATGAAAAGGGGGGAAATTCATGTACCTCCAAAGCACTTCAAACTAAATAAAGCAAACTCTGAAGCTCAAAACTAAAGTACCCATATAATTAGTTATCAGATGGTTACTGACTGTAAATTTTCAATCATGGTATACTTTTTACCACCATATTCCTATTTCAAGCTCCATTACCCAAGCAAATTAGAAAAAGCACTCACTTTAATACCGATCTAATCAAAATACCAACAGTAAGGAAAACTGTCTCCAAATCAAATAGTCACTTCTATTTCCTAAGTACATAGTCGTCGTTAGGTGCCGTTGAGTGGTGTCCAACTCATAGCAACCTTTATAGGGTTCTCAACAGCTGATTGTCTCGAGATTGCCTCGGGAGTGTATTGCCATGTCCTTCTCCCATTTTTGTAGTGCTGGGAATCCAACTCAGGACCTCAGAGACTGCAGATCAATGCTCTACCAACTGAGCTAAACCCCAGCCCCATAAGTACGTTAGAAAATATTAAATGATAAAAGCACAACAGGAGGTGGTGTAAAAAACACAGAGTGGTCCCTTTTGGAAAAGAAGCTTGGTATTCCAACTGACCTTTCTAACATTGCTTAACATGGGAATTATCCTACTCAGTTATGAAGATCGCAAATATAAGACTCCCACACTGACTTGAAGGGCCAAATAAATGAGGTAGGGGGAAAGAAGCATGAACTAGCAGAATTCCCCTTTAGCACTGTAAAATGCATGGTACTAAATTTTGTTACTTTTGTAGGGTGACTAACAGGACAGATTGTCTTTGAAGGAGTCGAAGGAACCAGTAGGCAAGAGATGAGGCACCCCTTCCAAAAGGTAAAACACCTGGGTGTGGTTCTTGACAGAAATGCCATGGCTGGTGGTCACTACAGGAGAGTGATTTTGCACTGAAATTTCTACACTACTAGAAGTTTCAAAGACTGGGAATCACATTCAAACATCATGAACGACTGGAGAAAAGAGCAGCTTATGAGGAGGAAAAGTAATACAAAACTGGTAGGTATGGCCTAGAAATGTAGCAAAAATTTACAAATGAGGAAACAAAAACAAATTTTTTCTTTCCTAAGTTATAAAACTAGCATATGACACAAGTGCATCTACCAATGTATGCTTACACCAACAAAAAGTCACAATTTATTGTGTGCCTACAATGAGCCAGACACTTTACAAATTTTCTCACTAGTTCTAGCAATAACCCTTTAAGGAAAGCACTGCCACCACCATTACATAAATGAGAAACTGAGAATCTGAAAAGTCATTTGCACAAGCTCATGAGGTTCTATGCGAACTCAAAGCAAACAATATTTCTACTATACCAGGCTGCCTCCCATGAATGGGAAATGTTGATGTCTCCTCAATGTATGCAAATTTGGAGCTAAAAGAAAGCAATGTGGAACATGTAATCGACAAAGGAAATAAACGATGGGGAATTATTTGCCTATAATAAAAGTGGCATGAGGGGAGAGGAAATAAACTGTAACAGGGCAATGTCTGAGGGACAAGACACACGAAGGGAGGAAAATGTAGTAGAGCTTAACCCCTCTCTAGGCGATTCAGCTCCTGGAAAACAAAAACATGAGAGTGGGGAAGGATTAAGTAGTGTGAAACATGCAATAGGTGGTTAGCAGCAAAAATAGATGTCGACAGATCAAGAGTCAAAAGAAACTCAGCAAAGCAGGGAAAAGGGGCGGGTCCCAAGGCTTTTAAAGGGGAGACAGGGGAGGGAGGAAGGACTGAAAGTTGATATACTGAAGGGTTGTCCTCTATGGCCTTATTTTGGTGGTGGGGGAGGGGATCATGAGGAACCCAAGGCTAACAGCCACGAACGAGGAGGCCACGAGGACTGAAAGCATCCAACCACTGACACCAGCGACCCATTCATTGTTCCACCTAAGAGTGGTCTAGCAACATTCAGATTTGAAGAAATCAGTACCCTGCCCCGGATCAGGACCAAACAAGGGGGAGAATCTGAGGAAATGAAAGGCTACTATGGTTCCATCCACAAAAATGGAGTAAACAACGCCTGCGCCAAGAAGACCAATGGAAGCGAGAAATGGGACAGACTATAGGGGACTCAGGCGAAGCTCTAAATTATAAGGACTGGGGAGACCTTACAGGGAAAAGCTTTGACTTCTCTCCTTAAATACAAACCCCAATTATCCACGTAGATGAGTAAGGTCTGACAGGCTGATAGAATTTAGAGAGGAGGGAGAGGAGGGGGAGGAGTACTTCAGAGACTCTATAACATGATCCCCGCCCCCACCTTCGCTCAAAGATCACTAGAGTTGGGGAAGCAGAGCCCACCTCACTCAAGAAAAACTAAGGGATTCATCTGGATCGTCACAGGGCTGAGAACCGAGGCAGGCCTGCAAAAATGGTAAGGGGGAGAGTACCAGTCGTTGGTTGGTCCCCTCTCCCACCGCCCAATCTAACTCCCAACCCCACTACCCAACGAACTCGATTCCCCTCCCACACTTCCCAACCCGCCCACTGCGGCGGCGACAACGGAGGCGTTGACCGATTGGTGGGGCAAAGGCAGGCCCACACGCGGCTGAGGCCCGGGAAATGGTGTCGCCTCAACCGACTAGAAACGGGATGGCCTTCGTCTCAGGTACGATTTACCGGCACCTCGGCGTTTTGCCATTAGTCATCTCCATAACGTCCGTACCTGAAAGGCGTCACAAACGCGAGTAGCCAACACCTTAGTCCCGGGTCCTAGCCGGACAGACATCAGCCTCCGCCGCCATCTTAACATCAGGCAGACCGACCCTAGTCACTGCCCCCCCACCCCCAACCTACCTCCGCCACCGCCAACGAATCCCACGAGGACGTAACCTCGCTCCCGCGAGAACTCACCGGCTAGGAACCGCACCAGCGGAAGACGCTGCCGTCGCCTCCGCGGCTGCTGCACTCAGCCGAACCACTGCCGCCTCCGCGCGATCCCGCGAGAACCTCTACCGGACCGGGAAAGCGTGAGCCCAGCCCTTCATAGACCCCTCCTCCCACCTAACCCGAAGTCGCTACGGCTCCGCTCTCACCCTACGCGAAGCGAAAAGCAAATGACGCACAACCTCACGAAGCACCAAGGGGCGGAGCCAACCTGCCGCCACCGGCTCCCGCATGCGCTGTGGGAACTATCGCGATATTACGTTTAGCCTCAGCGAGACCTTCGAAATTCACCGCAGGATTCCGCCCGCGCCTCGCCTTTAGGAAACACGAGATCTCGCGAGACCTGGTGCGCACTCCTAAAAAGGAGAAAGGCGGGGCTTCGTGAAAATGACTGGGAGTTTTTCGGGGAAAGGGAGGAAGCTCCGGTCCTGCAGGGATCTCGCCTACCACGAGGTTTCCGACCCACTGCGGAGCTCGCTGCCAAACCTCGCGATGACACAGCTCAGCGCCAAATCTCGGCCATGTCCTGAAAACTGCCTCCGCCCCCGATCTAGGTGTCTAGAGCCTGCCTAGTGCTTGAGGAAATTTTAACAAGTCAACCTGTTTATTCTCACGCTTCCCGACAGGGCTATACCAATTAGCCAAACTCTATTCTGGAAGGGGAGCAATGGATCCCCCATTGTTAACCTGCCTCTAGGAATAACATATTATCCGTGACTAACACATAAAAGATGTTCAATCTCACAATAAGCACGCAAATCCAAATGAAAACAATGACATAACATTTTTTTGCCCCATTAGATTGGAAAAAAAATTAAAAGACCTATAATATCCAGAATCCTTCCCTCGCCGCACTGCAGGCTAATCTGAATCCCTTTTAATCTAACTAAAGGCTCCTATCGTTAATTTTAGATCCAAAGCCACCAATTTTAACTACTGAAGCTGTACCTCGGCATAACCAAAAAGACCCAATAAATTGGTTTTCTCCAAACAAAGGCGTCTGCCCTCAAAGGCAAATTCAAGCTGGGGAGGAGGGGGAGTGAATGCTCGAAGCTTTTAATATGGCAGTTTTTCCACGTCTAGCCAACAGTGTTTCTCCAATAAATCTTGGGATCCAATCTGGCTCGATTTGGGGGCTTTTCCATTCTAATGCATTGTTCTGTCCATTCTAATTTAAATATTATTCCCTTAGAGAACAGTTTAATAGCTAGTAGTGCAAATACCCCCATTTTACTTATCTTTAAAAATATTTTGTTATTCCTAGCCAATCCCCCCATGAACTTTAGAATCATATTAAGTTTGAAAAACTTGGTATATTTATTGAAATGCATCAACTGCATAAATCAATATAGGAAACATGGACATCACTACAAAATTGAGCTTTCTTACCCAGAAGCATGTTATCCCTTCTCCATTTATGCAAACGCTCTTTATTGTATTTCTCAATAAAGTTTTATAGCTTACTTCCAGATATTTTTATTCATTTGTCTTGCTATTGAGAAAGGGTTTTTAAAAATATTAAATTTTCAAAATGCTTACTGCTTATAGACAGTAAGAGTATTGATATTTGCCTATTCGCTTTTGTAATAGGACAAATAAAAATAAGTTAAATATTATTAGTTATTAGGAAAAGACAAATGAAATTAATGACATAAGATTTTTGCCCCTTAAATTGGCCAAAATTATAAAGAGTGATACCAATTCATGTTGGCGCAACTATGGAAAAAATAGACACTCTCGAACAACATTGGGGAGTGTAAACTAGTACAGCCTTTTGGGAAGGCAATTTGGACAAATCTATCAAAATTCAAAATACATACATACTTTGACCCAGCAATTACTCTTCTAAGAATTTCTCCTACAAGAATAATCTGTATGAGTATGTATGTGCATGAAACATATACACAAACTCATTCATTACAGCATTACTTGCAATAGTACCCTCCCCCCCAAAGGGAAACAAGCTAATGTACAACAATCAGGAAATGGTTAAATAAACTGTAGTACAATCATACAATGCAGCAATTTGAACACTGGGATAAATTTGGATTCCCTGATATAGCAAAATCTACCAGACATATTATTATTATTATTAAAAAATTAAAAAGCAATTAGGAATGTGTGTGCATAGTATCATTTAGATACCAATACGTATATACAACGCCTAGTAGTTACTCGAGAAGACTGCCTGCCAGCCCCTCACCTTTCCTCTCCTCTGAGGCCGCCTCCTTTAACCTTTGAGAGAAATGCTGAAGGCCTGGCCTCTACTCCCTCTCTAGGGCCACTCGGCCATGGCTAATGCCGGTACCTCGCATCCCCACTGTTGGCCGCTCTCTCGCCGCGCTGCGGGCCGCTGCCCCGCTGTCCCCGAAGATGCAGTTAGCTCTCCTCTGGCGCCGGCCAAGGCCTGGGGGAGGGGAGAGGAGGCGGGGTTCAGGGAGGACTGGGGCAGGCCGCCTGGCCCCTTCAGCAGCCTTTCCCGCAGGCTCCCCAAGGCCTCCACCTCCGCGCCTCTGCGCAGGGTCCCGTGGGAACTGCTCCCCACTCCAGGAACGGAAGACAGCAGCGTGAACAGAGCCCGCCCCTTGGCCCCGAGATAGACGCTCACCTCGGCCGCAAAGGCTCCGTGGGGCCCGCAGGAGCGTGCAGGGTCCTCAGCCCAGCTTCAGCCCTGCTCCTCTCGCTCGCCCAGGGTCCAAAGCTTCCCCCCTGCGGCTGTGCTCACACTAAATTCAAGGCTCCACCCAACGCAGGAGAAGCCCCGCCTCTGCCCCTTGGGAGGGCGCGCCCTCGGCGGTGAAGCCAGGTCCCCTGCAGGGGACCGCGCCTGAGCTACTCACCGCCCAATAATGGCAACCGTAGAGGATAGTAGGGTCGCTAAGGAACTGGGATTTGATCCTGGCACAGTGGAAGCTGCTAAAGAGGACAAGATTTGATTTGATTTACGTTTTAAAAATTAACGACTTCTCAAACTGCCTTGAGGAATGGGGGGCGAGGGGCAAGAGAGCAAGCCGTAACACATTGTGAAGGGCGAGAGAAGGCGGCGCCGAGCATAGTGAGTTAACAGGGTAAACCCTTAGAAACACTTTAGGCGTATAGTAAGCTCTCGGACATTGTTTTTCTTCTTGGTATTATCTAGAGTGGTAGTGTGATTGGCAAGGAATCAGAGGATCTGCATTTGTAAATGCACAGAAATGAAACTAATCTGGTAGGAGATCCCCTATTAACGGCGCTTCATCTTAAATTGGTATTTTAAAGTAAAAATACAAAAGCATTAACCAAAGAACTCTTGAAACACAGAGGAAATTAAAACTAATTATACCCTCCAGTTTTAATTCCAACTTTACAGAGCAGTGGTTCATGCCTTAAATTGGGACTCTGCTGAATGGTTCCATTCCCTCCCCCAGATATACTTACACATTAAGCTTTCTATACAATCTCAGGAGATATACAGAGATCCCTTTGAGATACATTGCCTCACTGAGTATTCTTACAATGTTATTTTAATGGCTGAATGTTATTCCATTGTAATGCTAATTATTCATTTAACCAAGACCATAGGGTTAGGTCTCTTTTTATTATTATAAGAAATAACAGATATGGCTTCTGCCAAAACAGTTATTGAAGAGCAGCAGCCATGGTTCTGTGCCACCTCATACCTGTGGTCCCCAACAAGGGCCACAAGGTAACCAAGTCAAGCACACCAAGTTTGAACTGTACATGATCCTGGAGGTATGACCCATAGGAGGAGCACATAGTGGACCTGCTCAAGATCCCAAAGGACAGATGGGGCCATAAATTTACCAAGAAAAGAATGAGGACACATCAACACCAAGAAGAACAGATGTTGGGCAAAATCCTGGCTGCCTAGAGAAAAGCAACTGCTAAGGACTGAGCCCCCTCTCCCCTAGGTACATAATAAAGTCTTCACAGAAAAGAAAAAAAAAGAAAGAAATACTGACATGAACTTCTATGTAACTAAATGTTTGCATATTTCTAAGAATTTTCTCAAGGAGAAATTTGTAGAAATGGAGTAGGTAGGGTCAAAAGGTCATTCCCCCAAACAGAGAATAAGCTCTCCAAACAGTTGTAACCAGAAATAAATGAAAATTCCAGTTTATACCAATAGTTCCATACCCTCACCCATATTGCTACTATAGTTTTCAAAAAGAATCCATCTAATAAGTCCTTTCATTCTAATTCCAATCTCTCACAGTATGCGTTTTAATTCTAATAATCAAGTCTCTCTACTCCTAACTGCAGGGCTGGGATTTAGCTCAGTTGGTAGAGCACTGCTCTGCATTCTCTGAGGTCCCAGGTTCGATTCCCAGCATCTCAAAAATGGGAGAAGGAGTCTTGGGGCAATCCCAAAATAATCAGCCATTGAAAACCCTATGAGGGCCCCGGGCCAGGTGGTACATGCCTGTAATCCCAGTGGCTCAGGAGGCAGGAGGATCGCAGGTTAGAGACCAGAGGCAGTCTGCATAATTTAGCAAGACCCTGTCTCAAAAAGTAAAAAAATGGGCTGGGGGTACGGCTCAGTGGTCCAATAGTTGCAAAGTATGCAAGTGCGAGGCCTTGGGTTCAACCCCCAGTACCGCAAAAAACAAAAACAAAAACAAAAAAACCCTATGAGGGTTGCTATGAATCAGACATGACTCGACAACACCTAACAACAACTCCTAACTGCTGCCTTTCTACAATTCCTAGAAAGCAAGCAAGCTGGTTGCCCAACTCTAATTCTAAAACCCCATGTACCACATACCCCTAGTTTACATTTCAATATACAGCAGTCGCTAATTCTCTGCCTAACTCCATCCCTTCAGACCTAATTCCAAATACCACCCACACACACATTTTTTGTTGTAGAATATTCAGAAAATATATGAAAGCATAATGAAAATACCAAAAGAAAAAATTTGTAATCCCGTTACCCAAAGACAACTTGTTGTTTTATGCTCTTACCCATTTTTCTATTCATTACATGAATAATATATATTTATGTTGTTGTTGTTAGGTGCCGTTGAGTTCGTGTCCAACTCAGAGCAACCCTAGGTACAACAGAAGAAACACTACCCAACACTGTGCCATGCCTGGCATTATTGTCAGTGTTTTCTTGCTATTCATAGGATTTTCAATGGCTGATTGGTTTTTGGGAGTGGGCTGCCAGGTCCTTCTCCCAAGCCTACAGCACCCAGTATTCCCAAGCAGTCTACCATCAGAGTCCTAACCATGCCCGACCCGTCTTAGCTTCTGAGATCTGACAGGATCAGAGGCCATAGTGATATAGCTGAAAGCAATATGTATTCATAGTTCTAAACAAAAATTACCATAATGTGTTATTATTTAGCAACCCAGTGAATATTTTTCATGTTATTGAATAGTTGTCCATAACATTTTAATTGCAACATGAAGTCTTCTTTCTTTAGCATGTTTTTAACTTTAGTTTTTTTTCTTTTTTCATTTAAAAATGCTATCTTAATTACACATGAAACATTATTGTAAAACAGTCAACACAGGCACTATGGTAAATCTTGATTGTCAAGGAGATTAAATTGAGAGGTGCCTAGGATATTAGGTAAACACACTTCTGGGTGTGTCTGTGAGGGCTTTTCTGGAGAGGATTAACTAAGGGGGGAAGACCAATCTTGAATTGGAGTGACACCATCTCAGGCTAAGGGCTGGGATTGAATTAAAGGAGAACGGGAGAAAGCCTGCTACCTCAGGCATTCTCAACCTCCGCATCTTGTCCACAATAATGTGAGTTGCTTTCCTCCACTATGTCCTCCCTTCTATAACGGACTAGAACCTCTGAAACCATGAGCCAAAATAAGTCCTTCCTTTCCTAAGTTGTTTTGCTCAGGTGTTTTGTCTTATCAAAGAAAAGTCTGACTAACACAGAAAATTGGTACCACAGAAATGAGGTCATTGCTATAACTACCACACTATATGGGTCAGAAACTTTTGGAACTGATTGTTTGGAGGAACTTGGAAGAGTTATAAGTGGGATGGAGAAAACTTAGAATGCTATAAGCAGAGTTTAATGGGAGATTCGGGTGGGAATTCAGAGGAACAGAGTGCCCATAGGAATGTGGACAGCAAAGACAGTGCTTATGTGGTTTCTGATGGAAATGAGGACTCTGTCAGGAATTGGACCAGAGGCCATTGTGCTATATGCTGGCAAAGAACCTGTCTATATTTTGACCTTATCCTGAGGTGTTGTGGAAGGCTGAACTTAAAATGATGGATTAACTAGTTTGTCAGAGGAGATTTCAAAGCAGCCAATCATTCAGGCTGTCAAATAGGTATTTCTGCCTGCTTTTAGCCAGATTTATACAGAGAATTGTGAGCCAAAAGCAGAGCAGAAGGGTTTGAAAACTTGCAGTTTTCCCATAAAAGAAGCATTTGTAAAGCTGGGCATGGTGGCACATGCCTATAATCCTAGTACTCAGGAGACTGAGGCAGGAGGATTGACAAGAGTTCAAGGGGCCAGCCTAGTCTATATAGCGAGCTCCAGATCAGTCTGGGCTACCCAGCATAACCCTGTCTCAAAAAAAGAAAAAAAATCAAGTTAGAGCCAAGGAAAGTGTGGCTACTAAAGATATTGGGGGGCATTAAAAAGAAAGCAAATTCTTTACACTGGACAACAGGAGAGATGCCTCTAATAGGAGGAATTATCTGGACTCTACCTCTTATAGGATCATGGGTGTCTAATGTTTTTGACTCATTTGAGAGATTTTGCTTTGAGAAGAGAGCTCTGGGTTCCCTGCTCACACAGGTTTTTTGAGGAACCCTTTCAGCAGGTTCAATTGCCCAGGCACTCAGAGGCTACTACAGTTACCTTTCAAGGAAGCCTAGTTACTTCTCAAACTGACAGCCGACCTTGGAATTGTCCATGTGATGTTAGTTTTGTAGGTGTGTAGAATTTAAGAATTATGGGGTCATGGGGGATTCCATCCAGATTTCAAAAGAAGGCCTGGAAGGCCAGGCGATGTGTGGCATGTTCAGGACCCATGCAGCTAGCACCTGAGAGGGCAACACATGAAGCTGTAAGGGTGAAACTGAAGATGGAGTGGAGACCCTTGGAAGCTAGAGATGCCAGGAATGTGTAATGTCTGCCAAGGAAAGCTGTAGTTAGGGAGCAGAGCCAGCCTAAGAGTGCGACCCTGAGAGCTGCAAATGGCAAGACCATAGGACTGGGGCTACTTCAGATGTCTGGGGCTCACATCACACCACAGTGTGTCCCAGATGCTAATCATGGAGCTACAGAGGTTAATGTTTGTCGTGCTGAGTCTTGGTCTTGCTTTGGTCCCATCCTTCCTTTCTATGTCCCTATTCCTCCATTTTGGAATGGGCATGTGGACTGTGTGCCATTGTATCTTGGATGTATGTAACTTGTTTTGATTTTACAGAGATTCATAGCTAAGAGTTTGCCTTGAGTCTCAGAAACAATTTTGAACTCGAACTTTTGTACAGTGTTGAAACTGCTAATACTATGGGGACTCTTGGAGATGTACTAAATGCATTTTGCATTATGAGATGCATATGAACCTATTGGAGGTCAGGCTGGAATGTTGTGATTTAAGCAGGTGTGTTTGGGTGTCAAGTTGACCAGGGGTGGACATGTGATGGGTAATTTTGATTGTCAACTTGATTGGACTTAGAAGTGCTTAGAAGATTAGTAAAGTCCACCACTGTGTGAGTCTCTGAGGGCAATTTCAGACAGTACTAACACATCTGTGAAGACTTATCCTGAACATGGATGATACCATCCCAGATGGAATGGCAGGCAAAAAAGGAGAAAGACTGCTAACATGGCCATTCTCTTCTCTGCTTCCTTGCTGCTATGGTGTGACTTGTTCTGCTCCACAATGTCTTCCCTACTCTGATGGACTCAATCCTCCAAAACCATGAGCCAAAATAAATCTTTCCTCCCTTAAATTGTTTTGCTCAGATGTCTCTGCAACAAAAGCTCTGACTACTGCAATTCATAAATTTAATGTTTATCTAACATTCATATACACAAATAGAAACACATAGCTTTGTTTTGTGTTGTTTTTTAAAAAATAAAAATTGTGTATTAGTTAGCTTTTTCATTGTTGTATTCAAAACACCTGACAGAAATAACTTAAAGGAAGAAGGATTCATTTTAGCTCATGGTTTCAGAGGTTCAACCCATAGTGGTGGGGAAGGCACAGCAGAGCATGTATGTGATAGAGGCCTTTTACATCATGGTGGACCAGGAAGCAAGAACCTGACTGAAACCGGGGGCTCAGGTAAAATCTCTAAGGGCCCACTCCTAGTGACCTATTTCCGCCAGCCAGACCCCACCTTCCAAAGGTTCCATATCCTTCCAAAATATCATCACCAGCTTAGGACCAAGGATTCAATCATGAGCCTGTGAGGACTGTGTTATACTGAAACCATAACAAATAGCATCCTATTTCATATATTGTTCTGTTCAATTCTTTATTCACTTAGTATACCTTGAAGATCCTTCCACTGAGCCACACTCCCAGGCTTATATCTTGAAGACCTTTCCATGTCAGGATGTATAAATCTACCTCATTTATTTTACCTAGTGCATAGTATTTCATTGCATGAGTTTACTGTAGCTGATCATTCATTTGTTGATAAACATGTTTTTAATCTTTGATTTTTATAGGACTTTTTGTTATTAACAGTGCTGTGAGGAAAATTTTTGTACATACCCTTTTGTGCATATGTTAAAATATTTCTGTATGGTAAATATAAAGAAATGAAATAGCCAGATTAAAGATTGAATTTTGTAATTTTAATGCAGAGTGCCAAATTGCCCTATAGGAAAGCTATTTCAGTGTATATCTCCCCAACATTCTGAACCACATCCGAAATTAAGCAATCGTTTCAATATTTTTCTAGTGTAATAGGTGAAAATATGTCATTACTTGCATTTCTCTGAAGAGAGGTTAAGGAATATTTTCTTATGTTTTTGCTTGTCTTATTTCGTGATTTTCTATTTAGTATCTTTTATCTATTTTGCAATTGGATTGTTTGTCTTACTATTGAATTAAGTACTCTGCATATAAATATTTGTGACATGTGTGAGAAAGTTATTTTTGCATGCTTTTGCTTATTTAAAAATTTTTATCTGGATCTTTTAGGATATAAATATTTTTAAATGTGTATTGATGTATACACTTTCATCAGTAAATTCTTTTATGGCTTTTATATTTTGGAATCTTGCAAAAGAAGGCCTTTCTATCCCACAATTAGGAACATTGACCCATATTTCCAGGTAATATAATATTGTTGTTGTTGTTATTAGGTGCCACTGAGTTGGTATCCAACAGGGGAAACACTATTGTCAGTGCTTCTCTGCTGTTCATAGGGTTTTCAATGGTGGATTGATTTTTGGGAGTGGGTTGCCAGGTCCTTCTCCCAGGTAATATATTAGAATGCTTTTTTTGGCAAATGGTTTTCTAAGTTAATAAATACTCTTACAATGTTATCTTTAATAGATGAGTATTATTCAATTATAATACTGTGGTAGTAACTTATTAGGGCCTTAAACAATTACTGAACAATCATTCTTTCCCTTTATCAGAAGACCAAATTCCTAAAGCTGGGTGTGTACCTCAGTGGAAAGAGCTTGCTTAGCATGGGTGAATACCTGGATTCAATCCCCAGGACTGAGAAAAAAACTGAGGACTAGGGATGTAACTCAGTGGCAAAGCACACACTTAGCATGCACAAGACCTTGAGATATTCAACCCCATAAGAAATAAATAAAAAATTCCCGGGTATATACATGAATTTGAATGTAAAACATCTATTCAATAGTCTTAAAATCTATGTCAGCACCAATATCAAACTATTTTTTAAATTGACATATAATAATTGTACACATTTATGGAACATAATTTAATGGATATAGTGTTTTGATATATGTATACATTTTGTAATGATCAGATGAATTGGCATATCAATTACCTCATACATTTATCATTTCTTTGTAGTGATAGCATTCCAAACTCTGTCTTTCAACCGGTTTTGAAAAGTATAATACATTATTGTTATCCATAGACACTCTGAGTTTGCAGCCATAGCATGCTAGCACCTGATCCCACCTGATCTCGGAAGCTAAGCAGGGTCAGCCTGGTTAGTCCTTGCATTAGAGACCGCCTGGGAATACCAGGTACTGCAGGCTAGGGAGAAGGACCTGGCAATCCACTCCCAAAACAATCCAACATTGAAACCCCTAAGAAGAGCAGAGAGGCACTGACAATAGTGCTGAGCATGGCACAGTATCAGAGTGTTTCGTTCTGTTGTACATAGGGTCGCTATGAGTTGGACCCTACTCCATGGCACCTAACAACAACATAGACACTCTACTGTGCAATAGAATATCAGAGCTTGTTCCTCCTATCTAATTGTAACTTTGTACATTCCACCAACCTCTCCCCAGCCTCCTCCCCCTCTCCAGCCTCTGGTAGCTACTATTCTACTTACTACTTATATGAGGTTAATTTTTTAAAGAATCTACATATGAATTAAATCATGCAACATTTGTTTTTCTGTGTCAGATTTACTTCATCTAACATAATGTCCTCCAGAGCCATCCAAATCGTGACTAATAGCAGGATTTCATTCTTTTTATATCTTCATAGTATGCTGAATTGTGTATATACTCCACATTTTCCTTATTCATGCATCCATCAATGCACACTGAAGTTGATCCCATGTCTTCACTATTTGTGAATGGTGCTACAATAAACATGGAAATGCGGAGATCTCTTTAACATTTGTTTATTTTTGCTTTGCTTCTCGTGATATTGAGGTCTTATCTAAAAAAAATTCCTTGGTCAGACCAATGGCATGTATTATTTTCCCTATGTTTTCTTCTAGTAGTTTCATAATTTCAGTTCCTACATTTAAGTCTTTAATCCATCTTGAGCAGATTTTCATATGTGTTGAGAAGTAGGGATATAGTGTCATTCTATGGATGGCCAATATTCTCAGCAACATTTTGAGAACTCTATCCTTTCTCTAGTGTATGTTCTTGGCAATTTTGCCAAAAATCTTTTGGCTGTATATGCATGGATTTATTTTGAGGTTCTCCCTTTTGTTCCATTGATCTTTGTGTCTGTTTTTATGCCTGTACTATTCTGTTTGGTTACTATAGTTTTGTAGCATTTTTTTTAAATCGAGTAATATGATACCTACAGCTTTGTTCTTTTTGCTCAGAATTGCTTTGACTATCCAGGGTCTTTTGTGGTTCCATACAAATTTGGGGATTATTTCTTCGATTTCTATGAAGAATATTTAATAAGGATTGCATTGAATCTCTAGATCACTTTGCATGGTATGGACATTTTAACAATATTTTCCCAATCCATGAACACTGGATATCTTTCCATTTATTTGTGTCTTCATCAATTTATTACATTGGTTGTTTTATAGTTTTGAGAACAGAGACCTTTCATCTACCTTCTTAGCTAAATTTATTCCTAGGTATTTTATTTTAACTTTTAAAATCTTTTTGAGGTAGTTTGCTATTATTGTATAGAAATACTATTGACTTTTATATATTGATTTTGTATCCTACTGTTTGCTGACTTCATTTATTAGTTTTACTAGTATTTATTTTGTATTGTGAACTGTTTCATTACAGTGAATTGAAATGTTTAGCAAACTGTTACTTCTAACAGTTTTTTTTGTAGAGTCTTTAGTGTTTTCTATATATAAGATCATGTTTTTTGCAAAATGATTTGGTTTTCTGTTTTTCAATTTGGGTGCCTTCATTTTTTTTCTTGTCTAATTGCTCTTGATAATGTATGTCAACATAATACTTCCAGTATTATATTATATTGACTAGAAGTGGTAAAAGTGGGCATCCTTGTCTTATTCCAGATCTTAGAAAACTTTGAGCTCTTCTCCATTCAGTTCGATACTGGTTGTAGTTTTGTCATTTATGGCCTTTATTGTATTGAGGTATGTACTTCCTATATCTAACATTTTTATCATGGAATGATGCTGGACTTTTTAAAAATGTTTTTTCTGTGTCTGTTGAAATGATCATATAGTTTTTGTCCTTCTTTTTATACATGTGATGTGTCACATTTACTCACTTGTGTATGGTGAACCACCTTTGCATTCCTGAGGTGAATTCCACATGATACTAGTAATGATCTTGTTAATGTGCTGTTGAATTTAATATGCTAGTGCTCTCTTGAGATTTTCTTCCTTTTTGTTCATCAGGGTATTGGCTGGTAGTTTTCTTTTTCTCATGCATCCCTGTCTGGTTGGTATCAGGGTAATCCTGGCCTTGTAGGATGAGTTTGGAAGCATTCCCTCCTCTACAGTTTTCTGGATAGTTTGAAAAGAATTGGTATTAGTTCTTCTTTAAATATTTAATACAAAACTATTTTAATCACTTAAATGTTGAATTATATTTTCATATCTTCTGGAGAAAGCACATTTTTTTTTCTAAAAATTGCTTGAATATTCTCATGCATTTTCTTTTCCAGGTAGATGTTAAAATTAGCTTGTTAGGTTGTATTAAAAATTCCTATTGGACTTTCAATTACATAGTTATTTCATCAAATGAATGTAGCACCTTTTATTTGACAAATCAGTCTCCTATTGCCATACATTCACGCTGTTTCTAATTGCCCACTTTATAAGTAATGATGTGAAGGACATTTAGAAAGTTCTTGCTTACTACTGTGATTATTTAACTACAATAAATTTCAATAAGTCAAAGTATATCTACATTGAAGGAAGGCTTGATAGGTATTGCTTAACTTATATTAAGTATGATTTTTTCCCAATTTACACTCCCATGAAGTATGTTGTTGTTGTTAGGTGCCGTCGAGTCGGTATCCGACTCATAGTGACCCTCATAGGGTTTTCAATGGCTGTTTCGGGATTGCCTTGGGAGTGGATTGCCAGGTCCTTCTCCCATTTGTGCAGTGCTGGGAATTGAACTCAGGACCTCAGAGACTGCAGCGCAGCACTCTACCAACTGAGCCAAATCCCAGCCCCCCATGAAGTATACGGGATTACTATTTCCACATTCTCCTACATGACAGTCATTAACTAGTTTTGAACCTTTGAAAGTTTGTTAGTCTACATAACCCATTGTTTTGCTGATGTAATGTATTTTGTATGTTTTCTATTGTTGCATAACAAATTACCTCAAATTCAGCAGCTTAAAACAACATTTGTTTATTATTTCACAGAAGTTTGATAGGCTTGTGTGAATTGTCTGCCTAGGGTCTCACAATGCCAAAATCTAGTGTCACCAAACTAGGCTCTTATCTGGAGACTCTGGAGATGAATCTATTTCCAAGCTCATTCAGGTTGTTGGTAGAATGTAGTTCCTTGCCACTGTAAGACTGGGATCCTCTACTTCCTTACTGGATGTCAGATGGGAGGTTATTCTCTGCTTCTAGAGGCTACCCACATTTTTTATCTCATGGGGTCGCTCCCATCATCAAGCACAGGCATCCTTCTGTTGCTTTGAATCTCTGGCTTCTCCTTTTGCCTGAGAAAACTCCCTGCTTTTAAAAGGCTCATGTAATTAAATTAAGGCTATTGAGACTATCCTGAGAAATCTCCCTATTTTAAAGTGACCCCAGACTCAGAAGGGCTGGGATTTAGCTCAGTTGGTAGAGATCCACGCTGCAGTCTCTGAGGTCCCGAGTTCAATTCCCAGCACCACAAAAATGGGAGAAGGACCTGGCAATCCACTCCCAAGGCAATCCCGAAAGAGTAAGCCATTGAAAACCCTATGAGGATCGCTATGAGTCAGATACCAACTCGACGGCACCTAACAACAAGACTCAGAATTTTGGAGCTTGGAATCACTGCTTGGACCTGCTGGGACTGAGAGCACCTTGCTAACCATATCCAGACCCATACCTTTTCCTCACAGATTTACCAGGATGAGCATCCAGAACCCATTCACGCTCCTGGAGCTGGAAAAGCATAGCTGCTGCAGAATGAGGCCGTGGCCATCTGTAGTGTGAAGAACCTGCCCAAGGAGCTCTTTCCACCACTGTTCATGGAGGTCTTCACCAGCAAACACACTAAGATCCTGAAGGTGATTGTGCAGGCCTGGCCTTTGCCCTGCCTCTGCCTGAGGGCCCTGATGAAGATACCACACTTGGAGATATTACAGCCAGTGCTGGATTGCTTTGATGCTGCTTGCTCAGAAGGTTCTCCCCAGGAGATGGAAATTGCAAGTGCTGGATTTGTGGAATGTTCATCAGAGCTTCTGGAACATATGATCTGGAACCATGGAGTCCCTGCATAAGACTCAAGCAGTGGACAAACTGTCCAGGGATGGGGGTGAAGCAGCCTTTTGAAGTTGGTAGTAGAACTTTGCCTCATGCTACATGAGGTGGATCAATACCAAACCTACCTCTTAGAGTGGTTCTGGTAGAAAAAGATGCTATATGCATGCTCTAAGGAGATGCAGATTTGATCACTGCATTGAGAGGTCCTGAAAAGTTTCGAGCCAGACCATATCCAGGAGTTGGAACTTAACAGGTACTGCATTCTGTCCATCCTGGTATGGTTTGCTCTTTCCCTGGGCCAGATGAGAAATCTTTGCAAACTTCTGTGGGACTCCACAGGATTTTCTTTGTCTCTCTGGACAGCTATGACAAAATGGGTACTGTTGTTCCAGCAACACTTGCCCAAAATTGTGCTGAAGATCATGGATACACTGAAGGCAATAAGGCAACCAAAGACAGTCTGCTTCACTAATGACCTCTGTTCTCAATGTCACAAGCACTGTGTCAATAACCTGGAGATTAGTCTTTGTTCCTGTTGGATGTAAACATGAACAGGTTACTTCTGGGGACTGGGAAATGGAAAGCCAAGGCCTAGGTGTCTCATCAGGGGAACACAAAACAGGTGGTTTCAGACCACTGCTCAATATGAGTGGGTAAAAAGATGATGCAGGAGGTTTGGACTGTAGGGGGAAAGGTTAATGTGGGGAGTGATTGAGCCTCGTGGACATGTGTCATGTGGAGTCAGAATGAATCTGAATTTCTAGAAGTGGCTTCAGGTTGGAGAGATACAGGAGAGCATTACCTCGGCATGGATGGTCAGAAATGAAGGGAACTGCACCGGGCACGGTGGTGCACACCTGTAATCCCAGCGGCTCGGGAGGCGGAGGCAGGAGGATCGCAAGTTCAAGACCAGAGGCAGTCTGCATAACTTAGTGAGACCCTGTCTCAAAAAGTAAAACATGGTCTGAGGGTGCAGCTCAGTGGTCCTGCACTTGCAGAGCATGCAAGCACGAGGCTCTGGGTCCAACCCTCAGTACCACAAAAAAAGAAAAAACAAAAAACAAAAAAAAAAAAAAAAAGAAAAGGAAATGAAGGGAACCTGGCTGTGAGCTCTCTGGTGTCCTCTGTGGCTGATTAATCTTGTTTCCAGTTTGAAGGTCAGGAAAGTCCTGTGACTGCAGGGAACGAAAAGGCACTGAGATGTCTGATTAATGAGGCTGAAGCCCAAGAACTCATAGCATCAAAATAAATTAGAGAAATTCTGGGGGAAAAAAGCTAACTGATTAATAATGTTAATTACATCTGGAAAATCCCCTTTACCAGATAATGTAAGTAATCACAGGCATCATGTGTCAAAACATTCACAGTCCTGGAAATTAGGGCAAGAAGCCTGAGGGTCATTTTAGGATTTTGCCTACCAAAGTTTTATTTTGCTTTTTTCAAAAAACTGTGTGAATACATTCTGGTTATAAAAGATTCAAATATCACAGAGACAATGTACATGAAACAAATATGAAAACCACCTTTTACTATCCTTCCCCTCACTATCATTCCTACTTAGAAGTAGCCCTGAATGTTTTATGTGCATAGTGGGAAATATTTTTATAGCTGGCCACTCTACTTACCTTTCTTCTCAGTTCTAGCAATTTACTTGTTCATTCTGTTTTCCAGATGGATAATGGTGTCATCTGCAAATAATGTTTTCCCTCTTTATATTCATAGTTCCTATATAAATTTATTTGATGTTTGTTTGTTTGTTTGCTACACTGAGGGTTGATGCCAGGGCCTCGCGCTCGCATGCTTTGCAAGTGCTATACTACTGAGCTGCACCCTCAGCCCGTTTTTTACTTTTTTGAGAGAGGGTCTCGCTAAATTACGCAGACTGCCTCTTGTCTCAGACTTGCGATCCTCCTGTCTCTGCCTCCCGAGTCGCTGGGATTACAGGCATGTGCCACCACACCTGGCTTGGTGTTATTTTTATTGAACTAGCAAAATGTTCATCAGTAGAGGCAAAAGAGGATATCTTTGTCTTTCTCCAAGTTTGAATGAAACTTCTAGTGCAAAGTTTCTAAAACTGATCTGCTGTGTGATAAGAGGTTTTAATCTATTTTATTATGAACTTTTTCAAACATACAACAAAGTTGAAGAAATTTTACACCTACACAATCATCACATAGATTTTACTATATTTTCCTATACTTGCTTTATCATATATCTATCATCTACCAATCAATCAAACCATCTTATTTTTCTAGTGCTTTTGTTTAACCAGACCCTCTAGATGCTTCTCTTGTAGATTGTTGTAAGGTGCCATCAAGTCAGTGTCTGACTCATACTGACCCTATGTACAACAGACGAAACAGTATTGTTAGTGCTTCTTTGCTATTCATAGGGTTTTCAATAGCTAATTGTTTTTTGAGAGTGGGTTGCCAGGTCCTTCTCCCAAGCTTACAGCACCTGGTGTTCCCATCCAAGTACTAAACAGGCCTGACTCTGCAGAGCTTCCGAGATCTGACCACATCGGACGCCACAGTGGTATGGCTGCAGGCAGGTGTTTCTCTATTTAGTAGATATTTTCAAAGACCTGTTTCTTGGATTTATTTTCCTATTCTACCTATTTTATACTTAATAAATTGTTATTTTTGACATTTATGTTAAATGTTTTTCTCCAGTTTTCTTTTTTTTCAAGTTGATGTTTGGCACTGACAAGTCAGGTCTGACTCATAGCAACCGTATGTGCAACAGAATGAAACATTCTCCAACTATGTTCCAGGCACACGATCTTTTTTATGTTTAAGCCCATTGTGGCAACAACTGTGTCGATACATCTAATTGAAGGTCTTCCTTTTTTCATTGACCTACCACTCTCCCAAATATGATGTCCTTCTCCAGGGATTAGTCCCTCCTGACAACATGCCCAAAGCATGTAAGACGCAGCCTAGCCATCTTTGCTCCCAAGGAGCACTCTGGTTTCTGTTCTAGGACAGATCTGTTGGTTCATTTTGCAGTCCATGGTATATTCAATATTGGTCTTCAGCAACATAATTCAAAAGCACCTATTCTTCTCCTGTCTCCCTTATTCATTGTCCATCTTTCACAAGTATATGATGCAAGTAAACATACCATGGCATGAGTAAGGTACACCTTCATCTTCAATGTGACATCTTTACTTTTCAACTTTAAAGAGGTTTTTGCAACAGCTTTTCCCAATGCAATGCATCTTTTGATTTCTAGACTGCTGCTTCTGCGAGTGTTGATTGTAGAACAAAGTAAAACAAAATCTTAAACAACCTCAATCTTTTCTTCATTTATATGAATTTTCTTACTGACCCAGTTGCATGGACTATTGTTTTCTTGATGTTGAGGTGCAATCCATATTGAAGGCTGTGTTCTTTGATCTTCATCAGTGTCAAATCCTCTTAATTTTTGGCAAGCAAAGTTATATTATCTGCATATCACAAATTGTTAATGAGTCTTCTTTCTATCCTTATGCCACATTCTTCTTCATAAAGTCCAGCCTCTCAGATTATATACACAGCATAGAGAGATTGAAGAGGTATGGTGAAAGGGTATAGCTCTAATGAACACCTTTCTTGACTTGAAACATTGTTCTGTACAAGCAACTGCCTTCTCTTCCATGTAGAGATTCCTCATGAGTAGAATTAAGTGTTATAATATTCCTATTCTTCACATAATTTGTTGTGATCTACACAGTCAAATGCCTTTGCATTTTAATAAAAGATAGACATCTTTCTAGTATTCTCTGCTTTTGGCCAATATCCATCTGACATCAGCAATGATATCCCTGGTTCCACAGCCTTTTCTGAATCTGGCTTGATTTTCCTGTAGTTCCCTGTCAATATACTAGTTGCTTTTGAACGACCTTGAGCAAAATTTTACTAGAATGTGATATTATTGATATCATTTGATAATTTCTGCATTCACTTGGATACTCTTTCTTGGTAATAGGCACAAATATGGATCTCTTCCAGTCAGTTGGCTAGGTAGCTGTTTTCTAAATCTCTTGGCATAAGCAAATGAGCACCTCCAGTGCTGCATCTGTTTGTTGAAACATCTCAATTGATATTCCATCAATTCCTGGAGCCTTGTGTTTTGCCAATGCCTTCAAGGTAGCTTCTACTTCATCCTTCAGTACCATTGGTTCCTGATCATATTCGACTACTTGAAATGGTAGATCATCCACCAATTCTTTTTGGTAAATGACTCTGTGTATTTCTTCCATCTTCTTCTGATGTTTCCTGCATTTAATATTTTCTCTGTAGAATACTATTGCCATTTGAGTCTTGAAATTTTTCTTCAATTCTTTAAGCTTAAGAAAAACAGAGCATGTTCTTCCCTTTTGGTTGTCTGTCTCCAGCTCTTTGCACGTTGTTATAATATTTGATTTTGTCTTCTCTACTTGCCCTTTGAAATCTTCTATTTATGTCTTTAACTTTGTCATATCTTCCTTTTACTTTTGCTACTCGATGTTCAAGGGCAAGTTTCAGAGTCCCTTTTGACATGTAATTTGGTCTTTTCTTTTTTTTTCCTGTCTTTTAAAATAACCTTTCACTTTCCTCATGAACAATGTATTTGATGTTCATGCCACAACTCGTCTTGTCTTTGATCCTTAGTGTCTAACGCATTAAATCTGTTCTTGAGTTGGTTTCTGAACTCAGGTAGGATAGACTGAAGGTCATACCTTGGCTCTCACACACTTTTTCTAATTTTCTTCAGTTTCAGTTTGAACCTATATATGAGCAGTTGATGGTCTGATCCACAATCAGAACCTGGTTCTGACTTCTGATATTAATGTTTTCCATTATCTGTTTCCAGAAATGTAGTCAATTTAGTTCCTGTATGTTCCATCTGATGAATTCCATGTGGATAATCACCATTTATGTTGGTAGAAAAATGTATTTGCATTGGAAAGGTCATTGGTCAGACAAAATTTTATCATGTAATCTCCAGTATCATTTCTGTCACCAAGGCCATATTTTCCAACAACAGAGCTGCCTTATTTCCAACTTTTACATTTGAATCACCAGTAATTATCAGTGCATCTTCTTTTGTTAGTAATTTTTAGTGTACAACTTAATTTGTCTTATTATGAGATATCCATACATGCATTTCATTGTACATTGCTCATATTCACCTGTCCCTTTACCCTCACATTACCTACCTCCATCTCCAGTTTTCTTTAGATTTGTTTTTGCTCTTTTCTTTGTGGCAACTTATGTTAAAAGCTTGGTTTATTTATTTTCTGCCATTCTTATTGATTTCTAAAAAGCATTTAGGACTATAATTTCCCCATGTTTGACATTAACATGCAGTGATTATATTCTCATAAACATCTAATTTGTAATTTTTGTTTTGATTTCTTCTTTGACTACAAGGTATTTATAAGTCTTATTTTATCTTTGAAATAACTCAACTTTTTTTCTCTTTTAGATATTTATGTGGTTAGAGGTTAATTGTATTGTACTGTGGTCTAATAATGTGACTTTTATGATTTCTACTATTGGGAATGTATTGGGCTTTCTTTCATGACTCAGTACATGATCAATCTTCCCAAGGGTTTCGTAGTTAGTT